>JAGDYQ010000030.1:2399647-2411626 GCA_021962125.1 Bulinus truncatus | reverse complement strand
TGTGCTGCTTGGCTCGCACTGAACTAGTGACAGTGCTGCTTGGTGCGCACTGAACTAGTGACAGTGCTGCTTGGTGCGCACTGAACTAGTGACAGTGCTGCTTGGTGCGCACTGAACTAGTGACAGTGCCGCTTGGTGCGCACTGAACTAGTGACTGTGTCACTTGGTGCGCACTGAACTAGTGACAGTGCTGCTTGGTGCGCACTGAACTAGTGACTGTGTCACTTGGTGCGCACTGAACTAGTGACTGTGTCACTTGGTGCGTACTGAACTAGTGACTGTGTCACTTGGTGCGTACTGAACTAGTGACTGTGTCACTTGGTGCGTACTGAACTAGTGACTGTGTCACTTGGTGCGTACTGAACTAGTGGCGCTGGCGCGTGTCATAAAATCTCACAAATATAATGGCCCAGTAACGTGCAGGTTAAAATGAAAGATTTAGTAGGGTGGTTGCGGGGAGGGAGTAGGAGGGAAATGGGGCTTTTTAATGCATACGCCACATTTACAGCACCCGAGGCGTACTCTGAGAAATGCCGCCTCTTTCCCTGTGCCAAATTAATTATCTTATTAAAAGTGGTAACAAATGAGGCCATTGGTTGGCGGCAAATAATGTCCCGACCGGGGTCGGGGCGCTCACACCGTAGTTACGTCACTCTGCCAGACCCGATGCTCTTCATCCAAGTCCCACGTGGGTATTGATCATATTAAACAATTTCATTATTTTTTTTTTTGGTATTCTTTGGTTGTCATAGGACATAGGGCATGTAGCCCCGGGCGAGTGGGTAGGGTAGACTGGGCATTATGATGACGTGGGTACATTTAAAGTCAACAGGCTAAGATAATTACTTCTTCGTCATCGGCACGTACTTTATACTGACTCACTGCCGTGTATGTGATAAGCCTGATTAGTTGTGCAGTTTTTATCTGCAATTAGCAGTTCGCCTTCATGTAGCTGTGCCAATAGACCATGTTGCTTGTTTCTAACGCTTTCATAATATATCATAATTTTTTTATTTATTTTTTTTAATGCAATTTTTTTTAAAATAAAATGTGATTCATATGAAATATGCAAGAATTCTATTCTAAGTTCCTGTTTTATATTTGGTGATTGAACCTGTGAAATAAAATTCTTTTTGTTGTCAATTAGTAACATTATTTGGTGAAAAAACTTGTAAACAAAAAAATGTATCTGTTATCAAATAAAGTTGATTGATGCGGCAAGATGTGTGTTCTAAGTACATTTCTGGCAATAATACGGTGGGGGGGGGGGGGAATACCAAGTGCTAGCAATTACTTGAATGTTTTATGTGCAGGCTGTGAGTGTGTCAGGTGGCATTGTTGTAAGTCAAATTTCGGCAAGACTGAGAAGTGGGTCATCGGTCGGTAAAGTTGGAATAAGTCGGGAATTGACCGTGACATTCAAAAAAGATCTTGAAGAATCATCTAGAGTATTCTAGAGATATTGGGTGGGGAGTGGGGCGGAGGGGGTGTCTTCACGTATCTAGCTGTGGATGCTATTTCTTCGCACTGAAGATTTTAGAATTCCATCAGATAGATAGAGTAATACAAATGGAATTCTAAAAGCTTTGTTTGTTTTTTTGAGTATTCAATAAAAATAAGAAGTAATTAGTTAAGACTTACCTCAGTTCGTGAAAGAAGTGAAAGAACACAATCAACTAGTGTTATTTATTTATTTATTTTATCTGGTGAAAGGATGTATATCAAGCATCCTTATCAAATGAGCTTGATAACTGATGGGCTTTTACTTTATATTTTTATTGCACTTCTTTCCAATATTATTTCAGCAACTGTGGGGGGGGGGGGGCAAGTTCATCAATCACCCCGCCCTACCATTGTATGCCCCCACCCCCCCTGTCGCTCTCCACCCCGTTCAACTTGTTATTGTTTTTGCGTGAACACATAAAAATCACCAGATGGTAGAGGGGGTGAGCACAACACAAGCCCTCCATTTACTCACAAATGTAGACCATCTGGCTCCATGGGGTCTCTGTCGGTAGAATGTAAACATGTAAAGATTTATGACATACACAAGTTTCAAAATACAACACATAGTGTCGGTTTAGTCTGTCCGCCTAGACCAGTGGTCGGCAAACTTATTAGCCAATGAGCCAAATATGAACATTACAACAATTAAAAAAAAATTGGGAGCCAAATCTGCGTGTTTAGTAAACGTTTATTACACTAAATAATAGGGATGTGATGGAGCTGATGAAAATCCGCATCCGTCGGATTCGGATTTGGCAAATCTAAATCGTCGGATTCGAATGCAGATGCGGATTTGGTCAAAACTTGGCTAAAAGGGGGTATACCAAGGTGTCAGTCCCTTACCCCTCCCCCCCCCCCATGACAACGAAGATTTTCAGCACATGTATAATATACCTAAATCTATATATAAATTCCAAATCTTTCATATCATTTCAAAGGTCATTCCAACTCGTTTAAAATCATTCCAAACGTCATTCCAAGGTCATTCCAAATGTCATTTTAACTCATTCCAAAAGTCATTCCTCCAACTCATTCCAAATTATTCCAAATGTCATTCCAACTCATTCCAATTGGTCACACATAACCAGCTTTTCGCCATTCCAATCCACACATCCACTCCGCCATTCCAATCCACTCCGCCATTCCAATCCGCATATCCATTCCGAGGTTTAGAAAGCTCGGATGAAAACAATGTTTGGCGAGAGGGGTGTATCTAAAATACGTTCATGACCAAACACGACGCCTAATCTATGGACAGCTGAGTAAGGGTCCAAGAGTTTAGTTTTATCTGTTTTCTTTATTTCGGGTTTTCGAAAGTCTCTAGGTTCTTAAATTTTAGTTACGATTTCTACGACCGTGTTTTAGTGTTGTTTTCGTTGACGAAAACTAAAACCTTCGTTGACGAAAATTTTGACTTTTCGTCAACGAGAACTAAAACTAAAACTAAAATTAGCAGCAAGACTAAAACTAGACGAAAACTGAAATTATTACAGAAAAGACGAAATAAAAACTGAAACTAAAATATAGTGTTGCTTTCGATCACGAAAACTAAAACTAAAACCTTCGTTAACGAAAATGTTGACTTTTCGTCAACGAGAACTATAACTAAAACTAAAATTAGATGCAAGACTAAAACTAGACGAAAACTAAAATTATTACAGAAAAAACGAAATAAAAACAAACTAAAATATGACCTGGGACTAAAACAACACTACCGTGTTTGATCTGAAAATGGTAATTTTTCAAATTCGAATCCGACGGATTTTTTTTTAAATCCACACACTTACTGTGATTTATATAAACTAATATAAGAAAAATCCCAGACATGGTCAAACTTTGACTCGCGGGTCAAATACAGACCTCTTGACCGTTAAACCGGCCCGCGCTCTTCTTGAACTAGTGTCTGCCGAAGATGGTGCAACGGGCCATAACCCATGTTATACACATTGTAAAGGGGAAACTATAAATATATATGCGATAGCCTCCTCTTTAAAGTTGGATGGAAATTTTTTGTTCACGTATATTAATAGCGTACTGGTAGACTAGCCCCGGGGCGGGGGGTGGGGGGGGGAAGTAAGACAAACATCTGTGACCTCAGGAGATTAATAGAAATTGATTCAGCAAATATCTAATGTTTTTAATCTGAGGATTAGTGCGAACTCTTTGCACGAAAACAAAAAAAAAAAAACGGTTTAGGAGGGGGTAGGGGAGGGGTTAAAAGTAAACAAAAATACTAGGGTACATAAAAAAGATACGTTTACTGGACAGTTAACAGTAGAAGTAATAAGTTTTCCCTTTGCCCTTTTAGCGCCTATCGGGGCAGATGAAGTGTAGAATCAATCTGTTGATGTAACCGCGGCATATATGAAATGGATTGTGTGGTTAGCGCAACACCAAGCCGGTATTACTTCCATACCCCCCCCCCCCCCATCCCAGCTTCATCGCAGGTATTAACGCTGAAGTGACTTGACGGGCTCTTGAACTGGGAAACTTCCCTTTTGGTAATCGCCGAAGTTCGAGCCCAGAGACTCTCAGTAGTACTTCACTAGGGGGCCAGGAATAATTCCAGTGATTCTCATCAAGATTTCGAACCTGGTACCCTTGACTCTACACAGTATCCTATTTAATTAAAACTGTATACAGAGATTGGGAAGGGATTGGTGGGTGGGGGGGGGGGCGACAAAAGAATTGTATTTTAAACAACTACCGAGGCGACCGCACAGGTTATCTCAGTATACAACCATTGTCTGGGTGGCCATTGGTTGACTGAATGTCACGTGACTAAATGGCGTGCTGTGTGTTAAGACGAGCCGATGTAATTAACATATTTCGCTGTGTAGTTTTTTTTTTTTTTTTTTGTTTTTGTTATGGCTTCACTTGGACTCAAAATACCCCAGACATATTAGCTAGTTGGTCACTGATATCTGTACAAACTCACTGGTCACTTAGTGGTCAGCACGCCCTCCACCACATATAGAGATGATGTCTGTGTTGTGAATAACACGTCAATGCTAATTGGCCCTCGTCAAAAGTGATATATATGCTAGACGATGATTGGAGTCTTGGAATTTTTGAACCGTTTGTAAACAGTCTCATTTTGAATTTAAAAAAACTCTGGACCAAGGTGAGAGCAGACATTGTTACCAAAACATATATCATGAAACGCTTTATCTACCCCCCCTCCCTCCCTTTCCCTAAATTTTCTTGGTTTTGAGAATCATTCCACGGCCCCAAGATAATCTTTCGATTATACATTTTCTTAGACCCCTCCCTCCCGAAAATTGCTCTAGCGCCGCCTAATATCTATAAACGTCACTTATTGACTAATTTAATACTGTAGGTGTTTTTTATTATTTTTATAGCACTTTTTTAATGACAGTATCAGAAACAGAAAACAAGATGCCTGATGTGGGGGGGGGGCAGCATAGGTGCAGAAGTTGGACCCTAAAAATCAAAGGCTGACATCAGAAGGGGATTGAAATCCCCTGTAAATGTGTGTCCTCTGTCAAAGCCATCCATGCGGTTACTTGGACATTTTGCTGCATCGCGGATGAATCTCACTGTAATCACGCTCTCGGGTCTGATCCGTGCACCGGAAGTGAACTTGATTTCGCAGCGTCATATTATAAACAAAGGTAGCTTGGCGAAAATGGATTCCATTTTTTTTTACATCTCTAGGTTAAATAAGGACTTTATTTTCCTTGAATAGATGCACATTTTTTTAAAGGTAAATAAAAAAAAAAGAGTTAAATAAGACAGTACTTAGTAACGGCACTTTTGTATTGACATATTATACATCAGACGTATGGGAAAACATTGTTCAATATCTCAATGCACTGGTGCAAACTCAATGTTTACCAATAGGTTTGCGTTTATTTTGGCTTCTCGCGATTTCCTTTGTGAATAGATTGGTAGATTGGTACAATTTTAGGTCTTTCGGCTACTCAAGTCAGGGTCGTTTTCATGAGTGGGCAAAATGGGCGGTTGTTAGTCCCCCCCTCACTACTAAGTTGCCCCCCCCCCCATTTCTGGACTTTTTTTTATTTTGACAGAAGTAATGGCACTTGGTGGGGGGAGGAAGAGGGCTTAGATAGAAATGATAATAGACACTGTATCATTGGGAACTGTATCAATGGACACTGTACCATTGGACACTGTATCATTGGACACTGTATCATTAAGCACTGTATCCTTGGACACTGTATCATTGGACACTGACTGTATCATTGGACACTGTATCATTAGACACTGTATCATTGGGAACTGTATCATTGGACATTGTACCATTGGACACTGTATCATTAGACACTATATCATTGGGCACTGTATCATTGGACACTGTATCATTGGACACTGACTGTATCATTGGACACTGTATCCTTGGACACTGTATCATTGGACACTGTATCCTTGGACACTGTATCATTGGGCACTGTATCATTGGACATTTTATCCTTGGACACTGTATCCTTGGGCACTGTATCTTTGGGCACTGTATCATTGGATACTGACTGTATCCTTGGACACTGTATCATTGGACACTGTATCCTTGGACACTGTATCAAAAAGCACTGTATCATTGGGCACGGTATCCTTGGACACTGTATCCTTGGACACTGTATCCTTGGGCACTGTATCCTTGGGCACTGTATCATTGGACACTGACTGTATCATTGGGCACTGTATCATTGGACACTGTATCCTTGGACACTGTATCATTGGACACTGTATCCTTGGACACTGTATCATTAAGCACTGTATCATTGGGTACGGTATCCTTGGACACTGTATCCTTGGACACTGTATCCTTTGACACTGTATCCTTGGGCACTGTATCCTTGGGCACTGTATCATTGGACACTGACTGTATCATTGGACACTGTATCATTAGACACTGTATCATTGGGAACTGTATCATTGGACATTGTACCATTGGACACTGTATCATTAGACACTATATCATTGGGCACTGTATCCTTTGACACTGTATCCTTGGGCACTGTATCCTTGGGCACTGTATCATTGGACACTGACTGTATCATTGGGCACTGTATCCTTGGACACTGTATCCTTGGACACTGTATCCTTTTACACTGCATCCTTTGACACTGTATCAGTATCAGTTTAACTCACATATATGTAGGCGATGAATTTATATTGGTTTGGTATTTTTCAGGCGCCTTCTCTTCATTTGTTTAACTCATTCACTGTAACAAAGTCTTGAAAGCTTTTCATTTCCTGAAAGTTTTCTTGAATGTTCTCGAACGTTTGTAGGCGTCCAGCAAGGAGTAGATCCGCATGAGGCCCGGTTTGACTCGTTTCAAAAAGAGTCAACCCCACTGGAAGATGTCCCTCAGGAGAAAGTCCGCGCGCCCCGCCTTCTGCGCTGTGTTAGCTGTTGTATTAGTGGTCGTCTACTTCAAGTCCAGCATTAAAAGCTTCACACTGCACCAAGGTAACATAACGTTCGGACATTATGTTGTTGTTCTTTGTTTTGTTTTAGGCTTGAACTCACTGACCCATATCATTACTGGAATGCACAACAGCCAAAAACACACGTAAACCAAAAAAAAAAAAGAAGAATGTCAATTTTGCGCACCTAACCAAATCAACTTCCGGGCTGAAAGCCATTGCTTACAATTATAAAGTTCTACTTCCATGATTCCTGTTTAACATGTTATTTACTTTAAAAAAAAAACAGTTAAATTTTGTTTAACTTGACTACACTTGAGTGTAAGGATGAGATGAAATCTCTTAGATCCTATTTACAAATTATGGGACGGTTTTCGCAATGCCCTTCTTTCATCAACACCATAGTCGATAGTGCAATAGCCATGGAGGCACCACGGGAGATCAAACCAGGACTTAAACCATGACGTGGAAAAATCCACCGGAGATCGAACCAGGGACTCTCAGATCGACAGTGGATCGCTTTACCACACGACCATCCGTCCCGCCGTTCGTGAATGATCTCGGCGTTCACTTCAAGAAGGAATCGCTTTCAGTTTGGAGGTGGATGTAGTTAGAAGCACACAATGTATGAAGCATCATAAAAAAAAATGGCCGTCCATCTTATTCTACCTGTCCATTGATATTAATAATGAGGACAGTGAGTTCCCCAGTTCTATATTTAGCTCAGTGTTCATACTTAGTTTCCCCCCCACACACACACACACTATTGTCCGTTCAGTTGACCACTGTGTCCGTCTGTCCAGATTAGGTCCATTTGACTAGCCAGTGTTGTGTGATTGGTTAATTTGTGGGCGTGTATTGTCGTTGACGAGGCACTTTATATACATGCCTGGGCCGTTATTAATTCTTGGGGGGGGGGGCCAGGCAGAGATTAACATAGATATTTGGGGGGCCCCCGACGGAGGGGAGGGGATCGTCTAGCCTGCCTATCAATACGAACGATTCTCTGTACCCTTTTCTACGTGTACCCAGGTATGTCACTTGACTTGTTTGTATCAATATCATTTATTACAATAACCACACAAACGTAATGTTTTCTCTAAAAAAAATAAATAATCTAGCATCGAAGATGTGGCAAATTGCAGAGCTGTCAAGGGCACATAACTCCACAGGTAAAGAGTTCAGTTTTTTCCTTATTTCTGATTATTTCCCTTTCAAGCCTAACTAAGTGTGCTCTCTGTAGCTTTCATTTCTTTATAAGTGAAAAGAAAATGTTTACGAAAAATGGAGGGTATAGATGATACAAGTAACAACACATCGATTTGAGGCTAATGAGCACGTGACTGGTGATGTCACGGTGTGGGGGCGGGGCTTATAAAGAAAATGGCTGCCGGAATATAATACATTCTCTCTCGCTCTCTCTCTCTGACGGCGGGAAGGGGGGGGGCATAGTTTGTTAGCATTAACTATGATTGAGTTATAGATTGTCGCCTCCCCCCCCCCAGTATTAGTGGGTAGGAGGGGATGGGTGGGGCACTAGAGCCGCCTAGCGGAATATTTGTCAGGGGCGGAGAGATTTAGGGCTCGGAAAGCGTTGTTTTCGAAATTTAATTCTACTTTTCTATGTTTGTATTAACAAAGTTGGTCTTCTTGAGTTGGGGTAGGGAGATGGGGGGGGGAGAGATTGAGCTTGTCGGCTGGGGGGAGGGGGTAGAATTTACAGCCCTGAAGGGGAGCAACACTCCATATTTTTTTGCCACGAATATTTGTTTGAAACTGCAAAAGAGTGTATTAGGTAACTAATATACCATTGTATACATACACACACACACACACACACACACATATATATATATATAGTACAAGTTCATGTAAGATTCCTCCCTCCATCCACGCCACAGCCGCCCTGATCTCACTGAGGCGCAAGGGGCGTCTCACCCTGAGGGATGTTGACCTGACCGCATTGTCTGACCCAGAGCTGCTGCTGACCTTACACACTTACCTTGATAACGTGGACGTGAGTCAGCCATTTTGTTTTGTGTACGCCGGCTTGAGACTGTCACTATGACAACCATAAACGATTTGGCAAAATTTTAAAGACAAAATTTTAAAGACAAAATTATGTTGTCACTTATTAAAAAAACGAGAACAGATGTATGGACACTTAGATTAGATTGATCTATAAGTATTGATAGATGGATAGTTCGGAGGATAGACGGATGGATATACAGATGGATGATAGATGGGTGGGTGATAAATGGATGATAGTTGGATGATATATGGATGATAGATTGATAAGTGATAGATAGAGGGATGATAGGTGGATGATCGTTGGATGATATATGGATGATAGATTAAGGATAGACTGATGGGTAATAGAGGGATGATAGATGGATGATGGGTAATATATGGATAATAGAGGCATGATGGATTATAGATGGATGATAGGTGGATGATGGATGGATGATAGGTGGATGATGGATGGATGATAGGTGGATGATGGATGGATGATAGGTGGATGATGGATGGATGATAGGTGGATGATGGATGGATGATAGGTGGATGATGGATGGATGATAGGTGGATGATGGATGGATGATAGGTGGATGATGGATGGATGATAGGTGGATGATGGATGGATGATAGGGGGATAATGGATGGATGATAGGTGGATGATAGATAGATGGGTGATAGATAGATAGACTGATACATAGATAATGTTCTATTTCTGTTGACCACTGACCTAGGTTCTATGCCAACGCAAGATACGACTGGGCAACCTGGGAGACGGGGGCTGGGAGGTGTGTGACGACCCTGACGTCAGGCCCCAGCCCCCGTGCGTCATCTACTCCTTCGGCATCAACTTCGACTTCAGCTTCGACGACGACGCAGCCCGGGTGTACGGCTGTCACGTGCACTCGTTCGACCCCAGCATGTGGCTGCCAGATTTCAACAGGTAAACTGTGTCAGTTAATTAATATTGACGGCGCACGATCAAACATGTCTACAAAATGCCAGTACAATCGCCGGACACAACATACCCCCCCCCACCCACCCCTCCCCCCACCATCCCCGGGAAATCGTTCTGATTCTTTATCATGTCTTGAGGCTAAATTCCATAAGACTAACCAAGTAAGTCGGCTAGCTAGGCATTGGTGCTAGGCACACAGTAACCTGGAATGCCGTGCCTACAGAAACATAAACTACGCCTGCTTGGTTGACCTGTCATCCCCGGCTCTGCTTAAGCTAATATATCCCAGCCGGGGATGAAATCATAGACATTTATCCCCGGCTCTGCAGAATTTTATTTTCATCCCCCGGCACTGGTTTTTTCTTAAATCGAGCACTGCTTGGTTGTGGTGATGGGATTGTGTGGCGGGGGGGGGGGATGGACTAGGGCGAGATTCAACGAAATTTGGACCCCCGGGCAAAATTATCCAAGGGCCCCTTAATCGTTAAATACGATTAGGATCGTTTACTGGCAAGAGGGATGTCACCCACTTTGCCCTTCCATAAGAAAAATTAATATGTTATAAGAAATGTTGATATTTTTTGTTTGCATTTGTCCTACTTTATGAAAGAGGGGGCGGGGGGGGGGGGTCTAAATTTCTTGACCCCATTAATTGTACGCCTGTCATCGAAGTATTTTATGTATCTAGGTCACGCCTGATTCACTTTCACGCCCTCGGCCTTGGCGGGGAGGATCACGTGACGAAAGACGGCTGGAGTCTGCTCACCCTGGCCAGCATCCGGCGCCGATTGGGTCACCTGGCCACGCCCATCAGCGCCCTGAAGGTGGACATCGAGGGCCACGAGTGGTCAGCCGTCCCCCAGATGGCCGAGTCCGGGGACCTGGTGTCCGTCAGGCAGCTGCTCGTGGAGTTCCACGTCAACCCGGCCGGGCGGCCGTCGATGCTGGCCTGGCTGACGGCGCTGAAGGCGCTGGAGGAGGTGGGCTTCAGGAGGTTCTACGCGGAAAAGAACCCGCACTGCGGTCACGTGGTGCGGGGCCACCCCGTGATGAGGACCACATGCTACGTGGTGTACATGTTGAAGTGAGCCATTGGGCCAGTCAGGTGAAACAGTGAGTGATAGAGATAGAGGGAGAGACAGAGAGACAGATGCAATATGGAAGGAGTCGAAGAAAGTTATATATTCTGGCTGGGAGAGAGGAAGGGAAAGAAGAAAGAGAATAATGAAGGAAGAAGGGGAATTATTGCAATTTTGTACATTTACCTACAATGTTAGGTTATTTTTTTTAATAACGTTTATATTAAAATAATATTTTGTATATTACTTTACAGTTTGGATTTACTTAAATATATATTATAAATGTATGACATAAGATTGTAGATTTCTGTAAGCAGTGTTAAATTGCCTACGTTTATATGAATTTCTTACACTTTACTAGTAAGCAAATTTGCCTTGAAAAGTAATTCTATATCAATGAATAGAAGACGAGAGTTTGATGAAGCAGATAGCTGTTCATCGTCTGCTACACCAAAATTGTCAGTTAATTATAAAAGATTGAACAATGTCAATTTATATGCTTCTACTTTTCTTTTAAAATGTTTGCTATTATTATAAAATAAATTTCAAATTTCGAAACAAAAAAAAAGTAACTTTTGAACTAAGATAACTACAAATTTTTGTTTTTCTTTTTAATAAAACAAAATTACATGTAGACCTTCACTGACCTATTGAAATAGTTTTTTTTTTTGTTTGTTTTCATTTGCCTCCATGTTTATGTTTCATTTGATGTTTTTATTTATTATTTTATTATTTTGACTGACATTTACACGTTGACATTTACACGTTGACATTTTCACGTTGACATTTACACGTTGACATTTTCACGTTGACATTTACACGTTGATATTTACACGTTGATATTTACACGTTGACATTTACACGTTGACATTTTCACGTTGACATTTACACGTTGACATTTACACGTTGACATTTACACGTTGACATTTTTCACGTTGACATTTTCACGTTGACATTTACACGTTGGCATTTACCCGTTGGCATTTACACGTTGACATTTTCACTTTGGCA
>JAGDYQ010000030.1:2349353-2399147 GCA_021962125.1 Bulinus truncatus | reverse complement strand
GTATTTCGTCAGTACCGGCATTTCGTCAGTACCGGTATTAAGTCAGTACCGGATTTGAGTAAGTACCGGTATTTAGTAAGTACCGGTATTTAGTCAGTACCGGTATTTGGTCAGTAGCGGTATTTAGCGGCGGCAACTAGGTGACAACTTTCCCCAGGCTCCGCGAGTTGACCCTAAATGGTGGGACGTATTTGTACATAGCAGGGACAGAAATGTTCAGATTTTATAAAGATATCAGTTGATTATAGAGTCTGTTCATTGAAAACGTTTGTTCTTGTCTCTGTAAAGTCCCTGTAAGGAAGAGATGTTTTATCTCTGAGATCCTATAAGAAGTTTCGACACAAATATCGATTTGAATTGCATCGATAAAACGTGAACATGTCCACAAATGCAAGATGTGAACAAGATTCTCAAACCAATGAATCAGACTCTAATTAACGGTAATTTGAAAAAAAATAAACAGCGTTTATATATTTTTTTTTTATATTAAAAATATTATACTAGTATCTACAGACACTATTTAATTGTATGGTTGAAACATTTTTTTTCTATTCACAAATACACTTCGGATTGTTTAGAAGATGTTTGTGATTCACTGGCTTCGCAAAATCAAGGGAACTAGTCCAAGTTAATTATCGTTGAATGTTTTTTAGCCTGGTTATTTCCCTTCCATCTAGATTTCCATTCCCTTAAAAATGTCTAATACTAGTATTTTCAAAGGCTGTTATCATAAATTTTCTCAACTACTGTTTTATATCCTACAAACTTTGATTACAATGTTTGTAGAACTAATATATATAAATATATATATATATATATATATATATATATATATATATATATATATATATATATATATATATATATATAAACAGAGGGTATATGTTCAGTCAAAGTAGAGCGTGTTATGAAACAGCGTTAAACGAGGTTATCTCAACATGTAAATAATGGGGTTAATCTCACTATGCCACTGGAGAATCCATGTTGTATAGTTACAGTTCTATTTAACTTAATGTTAAAGCGCTATCACTTTGGTTAATATGCAAATTAAAATTGAATATATACCATAAATAAACCTTTTTTTTTTTACAGATTGATCAAAGAATTCGAGACAGGTTGAGACAGCAGAAACGAAGCCTGTTGTCAAAGCTAGTCGCAGAGCTTAAATCTTTGAGAACCGTAATTCTACACAATGGTGAATTCGGGTTAAAATACTTAAAAACACTTCTTTTTATCCAGGTAATTTTCTCTTTGATTATAATTATCTCCTCTTGCATGACCTGTGTCATTACCATAACCAATCAGCAATCATTGGATTGGAGTAGATTTAAGCCCACTGCAACATTCTTCTTATTATAATATAAATGAAGCAATGTCAAAAAGTCTGTTTTTCAAATGTCAAAAGTCTGCTTGCCAAATGTCAAAAGTCTGCTTGTCAAATGTCAAAAAGTCTGCTTGCCAAATGTCAAAAGTCTGCTTGCCAAATGTCAAAAGTCTGCTTGTCAAATGTCAAAAGTCTGCTTGTCAAAGTAAACATGACCAAGCCCAATCGTGTTAGGCGTCACGTTCTGTTTGTTTATTTGATTTCCTTTTAATTTAATCTCTCAAAAAGAAAACAAAAAACACTGTAACAAGTTGGACAGCACACACACGAAACGAAACAGCAAAATCACGTGAGAGCTATTAGCGTCACCGGAAGTGTCTGAGGGAACAAAACAACGAAAACCTTTCAGAGAGAAATCGTCGGCGAGTTTTAATTGCTGGTCCGATTACCTGTATCGATAACGCCCGAGAATTGAAAAGGAAAATAGCTACGTTATGTTTTAAAAAATTACAAGTAGGCCTAACATTTGTTTTTAAGAAGAGTCCCTTGGCAAATTTTATTCGACTCAAATAGACCGTTCTGAGAAAAATTAAAGTAAAGCTGCAAGAATCAATTAAAAAGTAATAACACGCTTGCGTGAATTCTTTGGTGGATAAGTCCACACGCCGACAGACATTTCCTTCACGATTATAATCTTAACAGGTCAGCCGAGCTTCATGTCTACAGACATAAACGTGTCACAGTCTGCCTATAATCTCACTTCATTTTGTTTGTCTGTCCTTATCTGTTTTCCCTCTATCATTATATATATATATATATATATATATATATATATATATATATATATATATGTATATATATATATATATATATATATATATATATATAAGAATTGCATGTAAGTAAGAAATTAAGAAAGTAAGAATCCGAATTGAACTTGCGCGCGGGTGCTGTATCGTGCCGCACCAACTTGCCTCTGTGCTGCAAAATGTCATAATGAAGTAGTTCTTTTTCACTTCTAAATGCATTTTTATAAAGACTTATTTTTTTAAAAGCTTCGTTTTGATTTTAACATTGAGAGAATTAATTACTGTTTAAGCAAATGATCCTTAAATTTTTAGCGTTGACGGATAAAACGTAATTTGTGACGGCTGAAATGTAGGTCATTTCTGCACATTAGGTAGGTAACATAAGTTAGCACCCATATCTATACCTAAGTGAATATAACCTAATTAATGGTATGCAAAAATGGAACAGTTAAATTGATAAGGAATGGGTGTCACATGACACCTAGATTTCCTGGGCAACGCCGGGCTAAATAGCTAGTATATATATGTATGTATATCTATTTCTATATATCTATATTTGGGGCCCTAGAAAGAGTTTACCAGAGATTGTTGGGGGCCCTAGGTAGATTAGGGTTATAGGCATAGCCCACCAGAGATGTTTGGGGGCCCTGGACAAAGTCTACCAGAGATGTTATGGTCATAGGCTAATTACCTATAAGGCCCTCGCGGCATAATATTTTATGATAATTAGTGTATATGTAAATCTATTAGTATGTTTGTCTATAATCTATCTTTCTACCCATTTTTCTGTCTAAATTGTCTTTCTGTCGATCACTTGATTTCTGTGTCTATCTGTGCGTCTGTTTATTTATCCATCAACGTGATTCAGTTTTCTGGGCAGCACAAATACTCCATTTAACAACATCCGACCTCCTCGGAAAACGATTTTATATTGATGTTGTTTCATTATTACTAGATGTACCCACCAAACCCTTGGCATAGAGATAAACCAAAGTTCAACTCTGAGGTTATCATCCATTTGTTGAATAGCTTCCCCTAGTTGAGGCAGTAGGTTATTGTTGACTTTGGACAAATCCGATATTTTCATGAAATTTGTTTTCTATACAATGTATAAATGCAACATTTGTAAAAAAATAAACAAAAAAGCAACAACAAGATTATAACAGGAAACAATATTTTTACTTTCGATTTCAAGCAGACTAAAGGTGGAATATATTTATATACAGTGTACTTTTTCTAAAAAAAAAATAATATCGGAATGCCATTTATGTCCTTCGTGTCATAAAGAAATAACACTGAAAATATAGTGCAGTAAACAGTAAATATAGTGCAGTAAACAGTAAATATAGTGCAGTAAACAGTAAATATAGTGCAGTAAACAGTAAATATAGTTCAGTAAACAGTGCATTTTTGAATACTGAAAAAAAGGTACCGGTCCGCCGTTCCTGTGAGTTAAGACAAAAAAAATCACTGTTTATATAAATTACATATTACGAAACAATTTACAGTATATTATAATTCAAGACCTGTGAAAATTCACCAAAACAGCTCCCCCCACACTACCTCTAAAAATGTTGTACCAGTACATTTTATTCACCAGTGTGATCCATACAGCTATCTGGCATCTCAGAAGGGGGGGGGGGGTCTTAGGTTCCATTCAATCGGCCATCGCATCCAGTTTTTCCTTTTTTTTTCCATCTTCTACTTGATTGAAAAGGTCGCCACTTGATCCCCTCCAGCCTCCCACATGTCGGTCCCAAGTCTTTAATCTCTTGGCTTTTATATATAAGCGCCGCTACTTGTTATAGTTTACCCGCTTGTGCCTTGCTACATTTCTGACGTGTTGCCTGTTATATATATATATTTACTTTCAACCCGAATTGTCTCGGAATATCGGGTCGATAGAAGAAAAACAGTCTTCAATGGAGGGAACTAGTCGAAAACCAAACTTTGTTTTTTTTTTTTGGAGCAGACGTCTCTCCTAGTAACCCCCTCCTCCCCCTCCCAAATCCCTCACCCCCCCCCCCAGCGCCGCCACCAGATCATGTAAAGTGAAATTAAATACCTGGAATAGATTTGTCTCACGGACGTGTGACTGCAGACGCCCCTTGTGGGACTCTGGCTGCAGATGCCCCTGTTAGGACTAGGTTTGTGTGTGTGAGTGCTTGAATCGTGTTTCTCGTGAGGATGAAAAACAAAATAACAGTTTATGGTGGATTTAAAAATAAAAAAATGTCCCAGACTTCGATTTATTGGAAATGAAAGAAGAAACCAAAAAAAAAAAAAAAAAGGGGGAGGGGAGGGGCGGAGGGCAGGAAGGGAGTGTAATTGTAACCATGACAAGTAATCTCACTTTTTTTAGAATAGATTTTTCTAAACCAGTATGTGTGTGTGTGTGTGTGGGGGGTATAATGTTTTCTTATGATTGTAAAAACAAACAATAACAACAACATAAATAAATACAGACATAATACAACATATCAATGAGTTCAGTTTTTACTCCACTTCCGTTTGTCCAACTTGTGCAGAGATTTGAGCCACTCTGATATGGAATTGATTCATTTTCGCCACTGGCCAAGACACCAGTTACGCCTCAATCTATAGTACACTTCTATCCCCTCACCCCACCCCCAGCCCACAGCCCAAAACCATTAAGAAATCTCTTCATCGTTATCCAGTCTGTTTAGTTGTATTTACACCCCCCTCCCCCCCCCCCCGCTATATTCTCGAGGCGCAAAGTTTAATTTGATCAGAGACAAGATTTGTTATAGTGGAAGGGTGGGGTGGAAATGGGGGGGGGGGGTGCCTGGGGCTGCAGAATGGGTGGTGGTGCTCTTGTGACAAAGGTCAACAATTCAATTCATCTCCTTAGAATGTTCATTGTTCATGACGTGTCAGTCTTGAGCGATAACAGATAACAATACATCAAAACAAACTAAAAACACAAACAATGTCGATGCACTAAATAAAAACCTAGAACAAAAAAAAATAAATATATGATCAAAACCAGTAAATGTATGAGTAAAAAAAACAACTTAGGAAACTCAAGCTTATGCGACGTAAATAATTCATATAGGGTAAACAGTAAATGATTGACAACGGTCAGTTTATAATTTTTGTTCAGTTGGCCTTATTGTATGTCTGGAAAGATTGAGTGGAAAAAAAAAATAATGGAAGATTGCTTCCTATTCCGCAGCAGAGGAAAACAAAACGGAAGTCATACCAACGCAGACGATTCTTAAGTCAGTTGTTAGAACATATAGAACTCCATATAGTAGATAAAATAAGCTATTTAAAAACAAAGAAATGCTTGTTGAAATTATTATGTCTTTTGGCCATAGAACAATTTTGTGCCATTAATTAGGTCAATCGAACTTTTTAGTACTGACTCACGGACAGTGATGTAGACCCACTTTAAGTATAAACAAAACATTCTGGTGCAGAAAATATTTATATGCGCTCCGATTAACTTGCTCCCAACTATTGCTCCCTTTAACTGCTCTAATCACCTGCTCTATATAGCTGCTCCTTATACCTGCTCCTATTAATCTGCTGCCAACTATTGCTTCCTTTAACTGCTCTGATCACCTGCTCTATATAGCTGCTCCCACAAACCTGCTCAAATCACCCTACAGCCTATTCCCTGCTCACTAAACAAAACACATTTCACTGTCTGTCGCACTGACGTCACTTTTTGTTCTCACCATTTGTACCTTCTCCCACCCCCCACTCCTCCCAACCCCTCCACCCGCCCTCGTTTTTGCTTTATGAAAACAATTTGATTGATCCCTTGTCCTCATGCGCTTTGCATTTACATGCAAGCTGATCCTGTGAAGGTCACGTGACGATGAAGTGGTGTTGGCGGTGTCGTCTGCGCAACAAAGACCACCTGGCCACTGCCGGTGAACGTACAACTAACTTACACTTCAGAGAACGTCAAAGTCCTTTTTACCGCGCTCCATTTAACAGTTTACTTGTACAGAAAAAAATAACACACGCGCACGGATTTCTGATGAAAAGACCACGGACGCAGAGCCGATCTTAGGCATTTTGGGGCAACTAGGCAGAGGCTACAAGATATATTATGGGGCCCTAAATAGACTCTATCAGATGTTTTGGGCCTTATGAAAAGACTTCCAAAGATGTTTGGGAGCCCTAAAAAGATTATACCAGAGATGTTTCGGGTTCATAGGAAGAATATGGATTAGGCAGAGTCTACCAGAGATGTCTGGGGGCCCTTACAAGAATATGGATTAGGCACAGTATACCAGAGATGTCCGGGGGCCCTTACAAGAATATGGATTAGGCACAGTATACCAGAGATGTCCGGGGGCCCTTACAAGAAATGGATTAGGCACAGAATACCAGAGATGTATTGGGGCCCTTACAAGGATATGGATTAGGCGCAGTATACTAGAGATGTCTGATGGCCCTTAGAAGAATATTGATTAGGCACAGTATACCAGAGATTTTGGAGGTCCTAGGCACAGAGGTTTGAGGGAACCTTAGTCAAATTACCTTCTGAGGCATCAGATTTAAAAGAATGATTACTTCAGGGGCTTCCTTTAAGCGGGGGCCCTAAAGGGAAGTTTCCCAGGTGGGCTGCATTTTTTTTGCTTTTTCAAACGATGAACTCTGAACTTATGTTTCGTTGTCGTAAAAAATTTCTAATTTGATACGAAAAATAATTTTACTCTTGTTTTTTTTTTTTGCGATATAATAAGGCTGGTCCCACATGCTGTCGCTTAAAGTAGTTGTCCCCCAAACGTGGCCCAACGGACCGGTCAGCTTTTGATTATTTCACCGCGGCCCACTAGAAAAAAAAGGGAGAGGGGGGCGTTAATTATTTATCGTCCATGGAAAGTCGCAGAATCACGAGATAAATAAATAAAAAGGAAATAATTAAATGTTTCTTGGGCGGCCCGGTTCCATTCGATCCACGGACCGGCACCGGTCCGCGGCCCGGTGGTTGGAGACCGGTGGCTTAAAGAACCGCACGATCAGCAGCGTAGGGATGGTACTGCGGGTCGCGCAGGGCCCTGTACTTGGAAGGGGGGGGCCGAAAGAGCATTGGTAAATGTTTTTTTTTTAATACTTTTCAGTTTAGGAGCAGGACGCGTAAAAATGTAACTCTCATAGGGCGCTAGCTAAGGCTCTCGCACAGCTACCTTATCAATGTTTAGAGTACAATAAGCAATCTATTAAAATAGTACATTTGTGGGTTCTGCGTTAAAATCGAAAGTAAAGAATTAATACAACAGTATTGCAGTATTGCAATACAGCAAGAAACAATTAAGCTAGAGGCCTTGTCGTAATTAGAGTAGAATTCCTGCCAGACCAATCACCCACAACTCCCGTGGTTCCTCCTTAGCGAAGTTAGCCTCGGGCATTGTGAAATGTTGAGCTTACCGAAAGTCTATCATCAATCTCAATTTTAAATAGCAAACAAGTGTTATGAAACAGTTTGTGAAAAAAAGAGTTTTTTTTTTATATAAGCTAGTTTTATTGATAAAATGTATACAATACATAAACTATGATTTTCTCAATCATCTTCCCTTCTACTTCATTTGGCGTCAGGCCTTGGAAGTAGATTTGAAGTTCAAATTATTTTATTTACGCTTGGACTATTTTCACGAAACTCAGAAATCGGATAATTAGAGAGCAAACTTGTTTAATATCTTCAAATCACACATTCACAAATAATAATAATCTAATAATATAAAAGCGATTTGGGGTCTGCGTTAAATCGAAAGTAAAGGATTAATAAAACAGTATTCCACTTTAAAATACAATTATGAAAAAATCGGATCTGCCCGAAACAAAAAAATAACCGAGCCTACCGATCAAGCCTAAGGGAATATAACTCTATGCAAAGGTTTAGCAGGGTACAGCTAGTAATAGTTGTAATAATAACAACAATAAACATTGTAATCTAATGTTGCAACAATCGGTCTTTTCAAGCGCTGGATGAGGGGAAGGGGGGGGGGGTTGGTATGGAAGAAGGGACAGGGGAGATTATTTCCTGTGTGACCTGTGAGATTAAATCCACAAACTGTGTGTTTGCTTGATGGCGGGGGTGGGTGGAGGGATGTTGGAGGATTTGGGGTGGGAGGGGGTAGGGGTATTAGTGCAACATGTCACCAATGAGCTTTAAACAAACTTTATCCACCAGTGTAAACACGGCAGATGGCGCGGCTGAGCCCCCCCCCGTACTCACGCGCCTGTTCATCTCGAGTACCATTTCGGTTAATGACTCAAACGTAATCTCTAAAACCGTATTTCGAGAGCAGACGATAATTTTCTTTGACCTCACGCGCTTGCAAATGGCCCGGAAGTTAATAAATACACTGTAAACATAAAACAAAAAAAAAATTACACATTTGAAAGATGGCACCATAAATTTGCAGAGGGGGGGGGGGCACCAATAAATATTAGTGTAGAAGTCATAAAGACATAAATGTGTGACATTTGTGTCATTACTTTACGTATGATTATAGTTTTTTTTTTTACTCCATTTGTGTAAAGGTTTCATGTTTTCTTTTTTTTTTTTATATACACCATAATGTTGTAATATAGTGGCTCTCAAAAATCTGGGTCTCTACACATAACATACACATACTGGTAGGCCGCTAGTTATTTTTTTGTAGGGTCAAAAACAATTAGTTTGAGCTTTTCTTTATTGCAGTCCTCTTTCTTTATATTCGGGTCTCAAATGGTGAAAAAAGTTCCTTAATTGGTCGCAATTCACACAAATTTGAGGATCAATGCTGCTATACGTACAGATACATTCTAAGATATGTATAAATGAAAAATTATATCAAGTTTATCTAAGAAGCCCAATACATAGAGTGTGAACAAACTTTATGTTTTGAATAAGTAGTGGCTAGAGCTGTTAGGGCCGGTTTCAATATCTATGGGTACCTCGATCGGAAACATTTATAGCTGCCCCCCCCCCTTTCCTCCCTTTTCCACCCTGTCGGATATACATATCGAGATTTGTTATTGTGAAGACTAGACCATTGACAAACTGGCTTAAGGCGGGTGACTAGCTGACTTAAGGCTGGGGACTAGCTGACGTAAGGCTGGTGACTAGATGATTTAAGGCTGGTGACTAACTGACTTAAGGATGGCACTTACAGTAAAAATAAAAGTAAGGTTCCCTAAGCCCCTTAAGGGCCCACAGGGACAGATGAAGGGTCGAACTCATCTGCTTCTGTAGCCACAGTACACTAATCGATGTGTGTGGCTAGCACAACTCCCAGGCGCATTAACGTCCCCTACTTAAGTCTGTTAAGCATATTAAGTTATGTGGTCTCGGGTACATTAGAATGGCTTTCAATTTACTTTTTAACGGAAAAAAAGCAAAAATAATAATAAAAAATATTACGAAATAATAAAGTGACGAAAATAAGCAGCAGGCAAAAAAAAAAATAGTCACGAGCAAGGGGCGGTGGTCCAAGCTGGCACCTAGCCGCTGCCGCTAACAAGCAAAACATGGCTGTCCACAGGTACTTCCGTATGTACCAGTCAATAGTAACAAACGCATCGCTGAAATCTTTCTTTTTTTAATTCTTTTATAATATAAAGAAAAACCGGATCAATCAGACACAACATGTTAAGTGATTTTACTGATACCCAATGAAAAAAAAAAAAACACTTGGGGACTACATTGTATTATTGAACCTTGAAGTTAACATGCAGAAATTATAGTCGATAGATCTTTGTTAGGGATCAAAGCGAAATTATCGATTAGTTAGTTTAAATATGTAAACAAAAAAAATCAGGTATAAAACTATTCAGTTAAACACGGTGATTACAAATACAAACAGGCAAAAATGAACATCATTTCATATGAAACAGCCATATTATCCAAAGATAACATAATCTCAAAAGTGGAGATTACAAAACGGTCTCAACGCTTACCAAACGCAGCCATGTGTTAAAGAATTGAGTTTAATGGTTTCAACACAGATACACAAGAACTGCTTGTGTTTTATCAGGGCCGCTTTTATTGATAGGGCAGCCTAGGCCTGGTAAGGGGGCCAATATTTGCTAAGGCAATCTTAGCGTTTTTCGCCTAGGGTCCTAAAATGTACCTTTGCATAGGGCCCCAAAATGTAACTTTGCATAGGGCCCCAAAATGTACTTTTGCCTAGGGCCTTAAAATGTACTTTTGCCCAGGGCCCTAAAATGTACTTTTGTCCAGGGCCCTAAAATGTACTTTTGTCCAGGGCCCTGAAATGTACTTTTGCCCAGGGCCCTAAAATGTACTTTTGCCTAGGGCCTTAAAATGTACTTTTGTCTAGGGCACCCAATGTTACCTTTGCCTGCGACCCTCAAACTTAACTTTACCTAGTTCCCCTTTAATGCACCTTTGCCTGAAGCCCTTAAAAGTACATTTACAAGAGCCCCTCCCCCCCTCCCGCTCCAATCGTAACTTTGTCCAGGTTCCCATAACCGGTAAAATGGAACCAATCTGTATTAATCGACAAGTTTGCGATTTGCTTTTATTAAGTATCAGAATATTCGCGTTATGTTACGGCGCGATTGTTTCGAAAACATAGCAAAATTGGATGTTGTATTATTATGTGTGAATGTTACGTCAATATCAGCCAATGAATCATTCATGTATCTATCGAATATGTTTATCTATGTAATAAAATCTATGTATCTATATAATCTATCTGTGTATCTGTACTTATCTATGTATCTGTATAGCCTAGGGGATGGGCAAACTGAGTCGAGGGCCAGACCATGGGCAAATGGATGGAATGTTGACATAAAATACTATAAATAGAATGTTGACATACAATACTATAAATAAAATGTAAACGTCATAGCATTTTAAAGGCTATTGTTGTGCTTCACTCTGAAACGTCTGGCGGGCCAGATTAAACAGTCTTGTGGGCCGGATTAAACAGTCTGGTGGGCCGGATTAAACAGTCTGATGGGCCGGATTAAACAATCTTGTGGGCGAGTTAAACAGTCCGGTGGGTCGGATTATACAGTCTTGAGGGCCGGATTACTCGTGTGGAGAGGCCAAACTCCCATCGGGCGCCTCCCCAGGTGGCGGATAGGGGAAAGCTCGCCAGATATGGTGAGTGCCGATGAAATACAATTCTCGGGGCGGACCAAAGCAGGCAACTACTGCCTTGTAGTTAGTGGAGGGATCCACAAAGGCTAAGGGACCTAACCTTAAACAAAGGCAGCTACCCACAAGGCTGTGAAGGGCAACACCCTAGTGGTTGTGCACAGGGCTAACTACCCAGTCATGTAAAAAAACACTAGTTACGAAAGCCAATCAACAATTCAAAAACCGGACTGATTCTAATGGAAACCGACCTTCGCATGATCACGGACATGATTACTGGCTAGCGACTTGGAACGTGTTAAGCCTATACAGAGCAGGAGCCCTAACCCGCCTCACTGAATAGCTAAGAAAATACAAAATAAAAATAGCAGCACTCCAAGAAATCAGATGGAAAAATTCAGACATACTAAAAACAACAGAGTATACCATCTTTTATAGTGGAAACACCACAAATACATTAGGAACAGGTTTTGCCGTCAGGAAAAACATCCTCAATCAAATAATTGGCTTTAAACCAACCAATGAAAGATTGTGCAGCCTCAGGATTCGTGACAAAATGTTCAACATGACCCTAATATGTGCCCATGCACCCACTGAAGATTCAGAAGGGAATACCAAAGAGGAATTCTATGATGCCCTAGAAAGGTTATATGAAGAAGCACCTAGACATGATATCAAATTAGTGTTAGGAGACTTCAACGCTAAGATTGGCAAAGAAACAGTATACAGACAGACAATTGGTGGCTACAGTCTACATGAAGAAAGCAACGATAATGGAACGCGTCTGATTGATTTTGCATCTGGCAAAGGCATGACCATTAGTAGCACTAAGTTTCCACACAAAAGAATACACAAAGAAACATGGAGGTCACCAGATGGGGTGACAAGAAATCAAATAGATCATGTGCTAATAGACAGGCGACATGGTTCAGATATTCAAGATGTCAGAAGCTTCAGAGGAGCAGATGCCGACACAGACCACATGTTAGTCAAAATAAAGTATAGACAAAAAATAAGTATCTTTCACAACACAAAAGCAAAGATAACAAACCAATTTGACTGTGAAAAACTAATAAAAGAGCCACAAACAAAAGAAAAATATGCACAAGAAATTAAAAGCAAACTAGAAACACTAGATATAGATAATACTGAAAATCTAAATAGCCACTGGGAAAAGATTAAACAAACCATAAAAAACACAGCGGAAAGTGTCATAGGGTACAAGCAAAAGAAGAAAAGAGCTGAATGGTATGACGATGAATGCAAAAAAGAAGTGGAAGAACGAAACAAATTGAGGATAATAATGCTACAAAAAGCATCAAGAAAGTCAACTCACGCATACACTGAGGCTAGAAGGAAGGCCACCAAAATATGCAGAAAGAAAAAACGTGAATGGGAAAAGGGGAAACTAGTAAAACTAGAGGAATACTCAAAAGAAAAAGAAACAAGAAAAATGTACATGGCCATCAAAGAGGAAAGTAACGGCTTCCAAGCAAGATCTCACATGTGTCTTAACAAATCAGGCGACCTGCTTATAGAAAATGAAATGGTTCTAGAAAGGTAGGCGGAATATTTTGAAGAAATGCTGAACATTAAAACTGACAGCGAAAATGATGTACCAAACATTGCAGAGGACGATGGGGCAGAAATAGAAGAACCAACCATAGAAGAAATAAATAATATTATTAAAAAGACCAAAAACAATAAAGCACCAGGAGAAGATAACATAAATGCTGAGTTACTCAAATATGGAGGAAGCACACTACACTTAGAAATACACAGGATGGTCAATAAAATATGGAAAGAAGAGATAATGCCAACAGAATGGGAAACAGCCTTAATAGTTCCGCTACACAAGAAAGGTTCGAAACTTAACTGAAACAACTACAGAGGAATCTCACTTCTCAACACTGTTTATAAAATACTAACAAAAATAATAGCCTGCAGAATAGGGAATTTCAGTGAAACAGTATTAGGTGACTATCAATGTGGTTTCAGGCCTAGCAGAGCAACCATAGACCACATCTTTTCCCTTCGAAACACTCTAGAAAAATGTTATGAGCATAATATAAACCTACATCAGCTGTACATAGATTTCAAGATGGCATATGACAGCATCAATAGAAATTATCTTTACAAAACATTGCAGGAGTTGTATATCCCCAACAAGCTCATTAGACTAGTACGTATGACATTAAACAACTCAAGAAGCAAAGTGAAAATCCAAGGGGAAAGCTCAAGAGAATTTAAAGTAAACCAAGGACTTAGACAAGGAGACTCCCTTTCGTGCATACTTTTCAACTTAACCCTAGAAAAAGTCATAAGAAACGTACAGTTGGATAAGCGAGGAACTATAACACACTACCTCAGAAGTGAAAAAACAAAGTCTATGAAAACAGGAACAATATTTACAGAACCCATCCAATACCTTGCATATGCTGATGACATAACATTGATAGGAAAGCAAAGCAAGGATATAGCAAAAGCATACATAGAATTAGAAACAGCAGCTCAGAAAGCAGGTTTAACAGTAAACGAAACAAAGACTCAATATATGCTGTTACAAAGAAATGAAAAAGAAGGAAGAGAAAAATTTTTCAAAATCAGTGATAGAGCATTTGAAAGAGTAGAAAACTTTAAATACCTGGGATCAACCATAAGTGAGAAAAACGATATAATGATAGAGATAAAAAACAGAATAGAAGTAGGGAACAGAATATATTATACACTGCATAAAATACTGAAAAACAGACTGATCTCCAGAAAAATTAAAAAAAACATATACAAGACAATGATCCGGCCAGCAGTAACATATGGTAGCGAAACATGGACCATCAGCAAACAAGCAGAAAATATGCTAAACACTTGGGAAAGGAAAATATTTAGGAAAATATATGGGCCAGTAAAGGACAATAACGAGTGGAGAAGTAGAACCAATTCAGAGCTGTACGAACTGTATGAAGAACCAAATATAACAGCTGAAATTAAAATGAATAGATTAAGGTGGGTAGGGCACATAGAAAGAATGGAAAACAACAGAGGTCCAAAAATGATTTATAAGACAACACCTAATGAGAAAAGGCCTAAAGGCAGGCCAAGAAGCAGATGGTTGGAGGAAGTGGAGAAAGACCTTAAAGCCATAGGAGTGAGAGAGTGGAGGAAGAAGACCATGGATCGGGAAAAGTGGAGAAGTGTAGTATGGCAGGCCAGGGCCCTAAATGGGCTGTAGAGCCAAAGGAAGAAGAAGAAGAGGGCCGGATTAAACAGTATGGTGGGCCGGATTAAAGAGTCTTGTGAGCCGCATTAAACAGTATGGTGGGCCGGATTAAACAGTATGGTGGGCCGGATTAAACAGTCTTGTGGGCCGGATTAAACAATATGGTGGGCCGGATTAAACAGTCCGGTGGGTCGGATTAAACAGTCCGGTGGGCCGGATTAAACAGTCCGGTGGACCGGATTAAACATTATGGTGGGCGGATTAAACAGTCTGATGGGCTGGATAAAACAGTCTGGTGGGCTGGATTAAACAGTCCGGTGGGCGAGATTGGGCCGGATTGTGCCCGCGGGAAGGAGTTTGCCCATAGCTGTTTATAGCCTATCAATGCATCCATCTAATTTAAACTGATAAATTCGTGCTAACCTTATGTTTAACATTTCATGTATGTGGACCACCATGTCTTGTGGGCTCACCGTCCTTTCCAGCATGCATTCCACACGTAAAAACACACACCTATACTCACGCATAAAGACAGCCCCACGTAAGCTCGCAGATATCTACTCAACTTACCGCATTGTATTCCCAATATTTACAACATTTTTAATGCTTCATTTTGTATCTGTCCGTGTTTCTTCTTTGTAAACAAACCTCCCCCTATTCATCAATCTAAATTTCGACTTATTAAACAGTATGATTATCCTAAAAGAGTTCGGTGCCGTGTATTAATGTGATTGACTGAATATCAAGTTGGCTGGAGAGATTTACATTATTTTTTTTTTGAATAAATATCAGAGTGGTGTTTGCGGCACTGAATATTTAGGTCGGTATCTTTGAAAAAAAAAAACACCTTTGTTTTTGATGAGGCTAGTGCTAATATTTTACTTTCAGATTATATTGGCTAATCTAAAAAGTGGTAAGGAAACGAACTTTTAATACACAACAATTATGTGGTACTAGTGTGTCTTCTTGGCACAGTGGTGATACCGTTTGGTCTGTGACTTTTTTTAGGGGACGGGTGGTCGTGCGGTGTAGAGCGCTCGACTGTCGACCGGAGGGTCCCGGGTTCGAATCTCAGTTAGATTTTGGGATTTTTTCAGGTCCTGGTGATAGTCACCAAGTCCACCCAGCTTTAAATGGGTACCTGACTTTAAGTTGGGGGAGTAACACAACCACACAACCCCTTCATAACCCCGAGGTTATAGAAACAGATGAATTCTACACTTCATCTGCCCCGATGACCCGTTAGGGTTAAGGGAACTTTACTTTACTTTTTACTAGTTTTGCATAGAGTTATATCCCCTTAGACTTGATCGGTAAGCGAGTTTATATTTGGTTTCGGGCGATTCGATTTTTTCATGATTGTATTTTAAACAGGAATACTGTTGTAGGAATTCTTTACTTTCCATTTAACGCAGAACCCAAATCGCAATTATTTATATAGATATTTCATAAAAAAAAAATTCATTAGATACTTACATATTGACTTTTAGCCTACCTGAGAACCAGGACCGAACTTACAATGTGTACTGCCCTATTCCACGCCCCATTGTTAAAATGCTGTCTTAAACAAA
The DNA here is from genome assembly GCA_021962125.1 of Bulinus truncatus. Lineage (NCBI taxonomy): Eukaryota > Metazoa > Mollusca > Gastropoda > Planorbidae > Bulinus > Bulinus truncatus. Next base: position 2,383,135 of record JAGDYQ010000030.1, on the reverse strand, counting down.
AATAATGGTATGTATCATCTCGAAATCACGTGACAAAGAGAGGAATGGACGGTCCCATATAAGACAGGGTCCCTAAAGTCTTTCCCCCCTCCGATTCCTCCACCAACGACAAACCTTAAGGGGCTAAAGAGTGAATGATGAATCAATAAACGTCCCTTCCCTTGTTGCGAAAGTTAACAGCCCTTCCCCCCACCCATATTTTAAATCATTGAATATAAGTACTCTACATGGTCGGGATATCGGTCCGCCTTAGTTGGTCTGAATAAAGGGCCCCCTTACATGGTCGGGATATGGGCCCCCCTACTTAGTTGGAATATTGAGCCCCCTACTTTATCAGGATGAGCGTTCCCCAACATGAACTGCATTAGGGCCTGCAACTTGGGTCGGGAAATGGGCCCCCTTATTTGGTTTAGATATTGGGCCCCCTACGTTATCAAGATATGAGTTCTCCAACATGGACTGCATTAGGGCCCGCTACTGGGTCGGGAAATGGGCCGCCTTACTTGGTTTGGATGCTGAGCCCCCCTACTTTATCAGGATACGGGTTCCCCAACATGGACTGCATTAGGGCTCCCTACTTGATCAGGAAATGGGCTCCCTAATTGTGCTGGATATGGGCTACCCCTACTTGTTTGTGATATGGGTACCACTACTTAGCTGGGATATGAAGCGCCCCCCTCCCCCCCCCCCCCATCGCTTTGTCTATGTTTTAGCCAGGACACCGTTATGCTATATATATATATTTTTTTTAGTCCTCGAATGTGCGATACGGACGGGGAATCCCCGAAAGACTTAGCGCACGGTATAATTCGTGTACTGAACGTATCTTCGTGTTCTGTTGTGATTCACCCGACAGTTGATAGTTGAGATAGAGTAAGAACAAATGGAGCCAGCAGCCGGCAGTGCATAGTTCTCTATAGTTGGAGCGATAAACAACAGAAGCTAGCCGGCGGTCATAAAAGTCCATTTGTAGTGACCAGAGATGATTTTATTGGCTGTGTGTCTCTATCTTATGGAATTTTTTTTTTTACTTGATTTCGTTATCCATGTATTCAATGAACTCACAGTGTCTCTTTATTGATTTGTGTCCATTCAAAACAATATTAACAAATTGAGTGTTCACACATGTGAATGTATGTATTATGTTTCTAAGAGTGTGTTTGTGTATAGAATACTTATGTGTATTTCTCTTTTGCGTTAGTGTGTGTATTCGTGTTTGTGTGTGTGTGTGTGTATGTGTGTGTGTGTGTGTCAGGTAGTGACCTATTTCTAGGATTACCAAATCGTGCTAGTTGTTAAGATGGCATAGCCACCTCCAAGTTATTCCGTAAAACCATTTTTATTGTTTTACTGGCTTCTTGTTATCGTTAACATTGTTTTACTGGCTTCCCGTTATTGATAACATTGCTTATCTCTGAAACCAATCGCCATCTTCCCCGTTGATATCACGATGTTCATTCGATTCCAGCGCCTTAATGGTTATATTCGACTACTACGCCTTGTCCCCCTCCCCCCCGGCTCGTTGTTCGAAGTGTTAATCTAAATACGATAAATCGATACAGTAGTTTTAACATAGCGAGTATAAAAACAAAAAAAAATATCGTGTTGAACAAGAAGAGGGGACGATTGGCTGAGGTGAGTGGGTGGGGGTTGAAAGGTGAGATCTCTCGTGAACTTTTGGTTACTGTTTACTAACGGCTCACAACACGTAATTAACTGCTCATATTTCTATCTAGAGTAATTAACTGCTCATATTTCTATCTAGAGTAATTAACTGCTCATATTTCTATCTAGAGTAATTAACTGCTCATATTTCTATCTAGAGTAATTAACTGCTCATATTTCTATCTAGAGTAATTAACTGCTCATATTTCTATCTAGAGTAATTAACTGCTCATATTTCTATCTAGAGTAATTAACTGCTCATATTTCTGTCTAGAGTAATTAACTGCTCATATTTCTATCTAGAGTAATTAACTGCTCATATTTCTATCTAAGTGGGACGGATGGCCGAGTGGTGTAGATACTCGACTGTCGACCTGAGAGTCCTGGGTTCGATCCTCGGTGAGGCCCATGGAATTTTTCCAGGTGAAATTTGGTGCAAAGTCGTCCCACAAGTCCACCCAGCTTTAAATGCGTACCTGACTTTAAGTTGGGGAAGTAAAGGCGGCTGGGCGTTGTGCTAACCACACAATCCCTTCATATGCCGAGGTTATAGAAACAGATGAATTCTACACTTCATCTGCCCCGAAGGCCCGTTAGGGCTAAGAAGGGAACTTTACTTTTTTTATTTCTATCTAGAGTAATTTACTGCTCATATTTCTATCTAGAGTAATTAACTGCTCATATTTCTATCTAGAGTAATTAACTGCTCATATTTCTATCTAGAGTAATTAAGTCTAACACGGATGTGGATTTGATAGCGCCCCTCCCCTCCCTTACCTATTACAGCTTAGGACTTCTTTATATATATATAGAGAGATAATATATATATATATAGAGAGAGAGATAATATATATATATAGAGAGAGAGATAATATATATATATAGAGAGAGAGATAATATATATATATATATATATATATATATATATATATATATATATATATATATATAAGCGATTTGGGCTCTGCGTTAAATCGAAAGTAAAAAATTAATACAACAGTATTCCAGTTTAAAATATAATCATGAAAAAATCGGGTCTGCCCGCAAGCAAAAATAACCTAGCCTACCGATCAAGCCAAAGGGGATATAACTCTATACAAAGGTTTTGCAGGGTACAGCTAGTATATATATATATATATATATATATATATATATATATATATATATATATATATATATATATTTCAAATGACCCCCCACTTATCTTAACCATTCTTATAAGGGTGAGGGGGTATTCACATTCACATTGTGTGCCCTGGATCCTCAACACAGGCCGGTGGTCAGTTTTTGTTTGTTTCATTTCCATCTTCACTAACACATCTCTAGATCGAATTAGACGCGATTAGTTTGTGAGCGAACGGAGGTGGCGTGCTATTTTTAGCTCTCCGCCGGACGGCCTATCATAAACACTGGACGTGCAAGAGTCTAACGTTATATGGACATCATGCTAAACATTATATGAACATGATATTAACATTACATTGACATTATGTAGACATTATATTGACATTACTTTGATATTAAATAAAATAGTATGTGAACATTATATAAACATGACTATGAGTCAACTGATATCACAACTAACCCTAACCACTGAATCCTCACCCACACCATAATCAAATTCCTAATACATTGATGGCGAATTTGCCCAAAACCCAAACCAAAAAAAAAAAACACTTATTTATAGAAAAATGCCAACACTCCAATTAAAATTAAAAGGAAGTTATATTTTGGGTGCGGGCCGACTAATGAGGCTTTGCGTACCAACTGTAGCCCGCGTGCCATAGGTTTGCCGCCACTGCCATAATATGTTATTTTTTTTTTTGGTTTTCTTTTTTTACTTTTTTTTTGGTAATTTTTGTTTAACGGCCGAATCGTAATCGATTACCTTAACGATTCTCGACTTGGAAAAAAAACTCAAGTATCGATACGTCGACCTTTTAATCGAGCCACAGGGAGTACTCGAGTAATTAATGAAATCGCTTAAAGTGTATTGGACAAACTTTTTTTTAGATAGTCTTCGCACGCGACGGATTGGTAGACGTAACGGAAGGTCGTCTTGACTTTCAGCCCGAAATGGTCACATGAAAAGTAATTGCGTGTGTGTGTCTGCGCGCGTGTGTGTGTGTGTGTGCGCGCATGCTAGAGAAAGTGTAAGTGTATGTCTGATGTCGTAGTCTGGATGTTGTTTAGACATACATTTAAACTTTTATTTACCGTAGTTAAAGGGAAAAAAAAACATCAAATTTCCTGTGGTGCTGAAGAACCCAATAAACGAATTATGTGACATTAAAAAGTTACTTCTGGTAATTCAATGATTAACGAAAGAAATTTACACAAATTGAAAAGTTTAAAAAAAAAGTGTTCAAAAGTTCACTTTTTACTTTGTTTTGAAAAAATAAATAGAAAAATAATCACATGGCTTAGCTTTCTTTATCTATCAGTTCACCAGGGCAAACGCAAGGTGGGGGGGGGGAGTCAGCCAGGACATATGTCCGAGACCTTAGTCCCATGGGCCCCATTGGGCGCAGTAATTTGCTAGAAATGACTTCCGCTATTAAGAAATCAGAGGGGCCCCCAGTTGGTGAATGTGATAATCGGGGCCTAGTTGGATGTAATTAGAGGGGCCCTGGTTAATGGATGTGATGAGAGGGGCCCCTAGTTGGTGAATGTGGTCAGAGAGGGCCCACTTGAAGGATATGATTAGAGGGCACCCCCATTCGATGGATGTGATAGAGGGGACCCCATGTGGGGGTTTGATTAGAAAGGCCCCAGTTTGGTGGGGCTTTGATCAGAGGGGCCCAAGTTGGTGAATATTGTCATGGGCTGCAGATTCTCATGATTAGCCAACAGTAGTCCTGAGACAATATTGACAAAAATCTATTCATGTAAGAAAAAAACCCCACATAAAATAGAAATACAGACCCCCCTCCCTCCTGCGCCTCCCCCCCCCCCCGGGGGGTTTTCATAAAACATCATATCTACTTTTGAAAAAAATTAAATAAAAAAGAATCGAACTACATTTTAAATATATATATATATCACAAATCTAATTCAACCATGAATAATTCACATGAATAAATGTGTGAGTATTTGCCCCTGCCAGGAAGCAATGATAATTTTATGTTAGTTGTATGTCTACTTTGCGCCGAACAAAAAATGTGTTCTATAACAGCGTTAGACTTCCTCGCTTCTGTCAGGCCAATGTGCATAATTGTGCTTACATTGATCGAACTGTCGCTGACGAAGACAAAGATCTATTCAGTATTCATGTTTTGAAGTTTGTTTATCCAGAAAAAAAAAGGGGGGGGGGGGTTTATTTCACGCCATAACGAGAGAAGATGTTTTTATGACGGTCTTCATAGAAGTCTTTATTCGATGTTTACTTAGAGATGAAATTTTATTACAGTTAATATTACTGACTAGCTGTTGTACCGTGCAAAACCTTTGCATAGAGTTATATCCCCTTAGGCTTGATCGGTAGGCTAGGTTATTTTTGGTTTCGGGCAGATCCGATTTTTTCATGATTGTATTTTAAACTGGAATTCTGTTGTATTAATTCTTTACTTTCGATTTTTATATATTATTTCCAGGGCCGCCTCTGGGTAGGTTGTAACCCATGTCATGAAGGGGCTCTTCCGTCTGATACATAAATCCTATATAAAATGACAGCAATTGGCGGAGGTGGGTGTAATTGGAAGTGGGGCCGTTTGTAGAAATTCTCAGGGCTCACAGTACTAAATGTACTAGTAACTATGAGTACAACGAAAAAAGCTAGTAAATAATTAACTAAACATATACACTCATAATATCGAAAATGTGGGCCTAGCTTTCGGAAATGTGGGCCTAACTGTCGGAAATGTGGGGCTAGCTGTCGGAAATGTGGACCTAGTTGTCATCTATTTGGACCTAACTGCTGTAATTGTGGGCCTGCCAGAATGTCCGTTGCAATTCATTCAGAACCAGTGTGAGCACATCATGATTTGAAGATATGAGGTGGAAATGGGGGAGGGGGGGGGAAGGTGTTAGTCTCATGTTAAACTCACAATAGGGACACCTTTGCAAGAGAGAAGGGGTGTGTGTGGGGGGGGGTGAAGAGCTCTGGGCAATAATCTAGTTAATCTATCCGTGACAATAGATCTGTAAACATAACATTAATCTATCCGTGACAATAGAGATGTAAACATAACAGGAGCTTTAGGAAAAAGAACGATTATCATTGGAGATATGTCAGAAACACACATGGTATCAATATGTCAACTGGAATAAGTATTATGGCTTAATAAGTGGCCCACGGGAATGAAAGCTTTATGTTTAGCGGTCTGTGGGGTCCGAGAGCTTTCCCGACCGCCTCTGTAGGTGGTCGATTTCGAAGTGATGTTTGTACATGTTGAAGGATAATATAGCTATCTGGGGGTAGCCTGGATCTAGACATGTACGTTGTTTAACGTCCACCGCATCTATACTAACGGGCTAGATAGATAGGTAGATAGACAGATAGATAGATAGATAGATAGATAGATTGATGGATAGTTAGGTATATTAGATAAATTACATAGAGATAGATTAACAGATGGATGGATGGATAGATAGATAGAAAGATGGATAGATTATGTATATTATATAGATAGATAGATAGAGAGATAGATAGATAGATATATATATAGATAGATAGAGAGACAGACAGACAGACAGATAGACAGATAGACAGACAGATAGATAGATAGATAGATAGATAGATAGATAGATAGATAGATAGATAGATAGATAGATAGATAGATAGATAGATAGATAGATAGATAGAAATGACAAAAGAAGACAAAAAAAAACTAACATGGCTGTTAATCATAAATCTCCATCACATTATTATTGTATGACCCCCCCCCCCCCACTTTCAGTGACCTTCCCACTCACTTGTTAAGTTTATGTACGTTTCTATCTCATCACCATATTCCCTATGACAAGGGCCAGTTAACTCTTGCTGATTGTGAGTCACATATAGAGTGCATGACCTTTCTCTCGTGCACTCCTTGGTGTGGAGACATCTGTAGCTTGGATTTCAGAGCTAGGCACTCGAGTTATATTCACGTAATAGGATCGTCACAGAGTTTCGGGTGATACCCGACCACACATCAGGGGCGACCCTTGCCATTGGGGGGGGGGGCGGACTCTGTCGGGTACAGTCATCTGCAATATAATGACCCTGCAATTGCTGATAGTGGGTCGGGGAGGGGGGAGGTGCCATTTTAGCAGGCGGCAGTCCTGATTGGTTAAAGAGAAAAAAAAAAAATTATAAATAAATTTAAACTAAACATTTCTAACTTCGCGAAAATCAAGTATTCGTGGCCAAGTCTGGACTTTAAATGACCGCCATATTGGAGGATTGAGTGTGGTGGGTTGTGCATCTGCTACCAGCACATGCGATGCGTGTTCAATTCACTGCTTCTGCTACATCAGTTGGGCACACCCCCCCCCCCCCCCATTTTTTTTTACGGGGAAGGGGACGACACGATATGATCGATATGCTATGGTATATCGCCTACAATTACGTCATTCGGCCCCGAACATGACACTCACTCAAAGCCCTGTGTACTAACCAATACTGTTAAGGCCTGCTCTGTTTTAATGCAAGATAGAAATCTGGTCAGAAGATGAATCGAGCCAGGACTTGGGTTTAATTTTATTATGAGAACGTTTCAAATCTAAATTTCTATACACAGCTGTGCTCTTAAATTCCAATCCCGTGTTTACATAATTCTTTCTAGGTCACCCTGAAAGGAGATTTAGAACTTAGCTCGTGGCTCAAAGAATCCATATACCTAGGTCCTTAAAGCTGTAAGCTTTCAAGCTGTGCATCAAGTTATTTTTCTTTGCTTTGTTATTTTTTTTTAAATCGTAAAACGGATGGAAAAGCGCGATAAATTTTACATCCGCAGTGGTGGAGCGGATAATCCTGTTATGTAGGCCACAGGTTCGATCCTTTAGCTGAAAGACTCGTGTTGTTTATTAGAATAAGAGGACAGGGTGTAGCGACTGAAGTGAACTAATGAACTCTACTGTATACATCTGTTGAGTGATATTGACAGTGAGATTTTGAAAATAAAAAAAAAATGGCGCGAGAGAGTAGCAGACGGAGCGAGACCGGAAGAAGACAGAAAGACTGTTTGAGAATAGTGATACAACCGGATACAACTTGCTAGGAGATGTATTTAAGTTAGGGACGATTTGGGTTGGAGATTGCCAGAGGAATATCTATTAAAAGACAATGATGATTATAAATCGCAATGTATGTTTTGACTGAACTGATTATTGAAATGAACCTCAATTAGGGGAGATAAAAACCTGTCCAAACAATGTTTTTTTTTTGGCTTTCCCAAACCCTCCAAATCCCGTGGAGCCACCATGCCGACACAGCTAAAGAGGAAAATGAAAGAAATTATCGGAGCTAGAACGCTTATCATATCTTTCTACTTACCTACCTACCTAAGCAGGGCCGGCATTACGAGTTGCGGGGCTCAATTTAACGGATGCTCTCGAGGCCCCTCTTCTAACCAAGTCCTGGCTCAATTCATCTTCTGACCAGATTTTTTTTTTATCTTGCATTCAAACAGAGCCGGCCTTAACAGTATTGGTTAGTGCACAGGGCTTTGGGTGAGTGTCATGTTCGGAGCCGAAAGACGTAATTGTAGGCGATATACCGTACAATATCGATCATATCGTGTCTTACCCTTCCCCGTAACAACTATTACTCTTAATATAAATGTAAATTGCGGGGGCCCTGCCAGGCGCGGGGGCCAAACTGGAAGCAATCGGTCCAATCGCCACAACGCCGATCCTGTTTCCAAGTATGTGTATATCTATACCATCCACCTGACCTACCTTAATACCTGTCTATGTATCATATCAACCTAACCTAACTATCCAACAACCCTAAACAGTTAAATGGCCTGCAAATGACAGTGTAATGATGATTATTGTCACGTCATTTTGTATACAAATAATAGTTTTCGTTCCTATTTCATCAAAACATGTTTACCGTTCCCTAGTTCAAATGAAACCTCAATAGAACCACCATTGAAACCGTTATACAACATAAGTATGGTATCCCAATTTGCCATTTTATTCCAATATGCATATATATATATATATATATGTTTATATATATATATATATATATATATATATATATATATATATATATATATATATACAGTCGATTCCGCTTAATTGGGACACATCGGGACCGAGGCTTTTTGTCCCAATAAAGCGGCTGTCCCAATTAAAAATACAAATTTACTATTGGCTTCTTGGTTTGGTTTCTTTGAGATTTGTCCCAAATAAGCGGCTGTCCCAACTAAGCGGCTGTCCCAATTAAGCGGAATCCACTGTATATATATTCAACCACCTCTTTATCTATCTACATATTTTGAAATCATTTTCTCAGCGTTACTTGTCCTGGCTGACAATTTTAAATTAGCGAAGAAGCCAATACAGTGTGTCAAACCAGCCACCCCCCCCCCCTGAAGGCCAACAGTTTTTCTACCGAGATCCCTTGCTGGTGTATTTCAGGTCCGACGCTGAGAAGGAACTTCTTGTTCCCCCCTCCCCACCCCCCCCCCCCAATCTGTACCGCTAATTAGTCTTCCCTATAGTTTCACGGATAACTAAATAGAGGATACAAGGAAGATGGAGAGATAATAGAGAATACAAGGAAGATGGAGAGATAATAGAGAATACAAGGAAGATGGAGAGATAATAGAGAAAAGGGGTGTGGGGGGGGAGAGGGCAACGTAAAGGAGGAAGGATGGGGGATGGAAGAGTAATTTGGAGAGAGAGAGAGAGAGAGAGAGAGAGAGAGAGAGAGAAGGAGAAGCTATCCGGGCAGACGGAGGTAGCGTAGTTTAAAAGGTTTTCCCGCCCTAGGGGCGTCCAGACACACACAATTTTTTTTCTCTTTTACCCCGTCGGAAAAATAAAATCCCCAAAGGCCAAACGGGGCTTCTGTAAGTCTCAGAGACGTCATTAATTGGCATCATTACATCCATAGGCGTCCGACGTTCGCTTCGTCGGGTTTTAATTCTAGCAGTTTGTGGCCAGATTTCATTAGGAGGGTTCGTGATCTTCCTTAACCCATTACCAACAGGCAAACTGAAATGAAACAGTTTTTTTTTTTTTTGTACATAAATTTATTTATTTTTTTTTTGTTTTTCTTTCATTCTTTTCTCCCGATCGGCAAAAATCCATTAATGAAGATTCTTACAGAAAATATAGCGGGCGGGGAGGGGAGGGGGGGGAGGGGTTGAAGCACTACATTGTATTAGAGGCCGGGTTCATAGTTTATGTGTTAGGAAGTTTTTCACACAAAAAAAAATCTTGTCAGATGCAGATTATACAATGACAGCTCTGTCGGAATTAAAAAATAAAAAACACATTTTGTTTCTGAAATTCCTTCTCTATCATGTGAAGATTATTACACAATATATATATATATATATATATATATATATATATATATATATATATATATATACAGATGCATTTTGTCTTTCAAAAACATGGGTCATTTATTTTTTTTTAAAGTTTTCTTAATATTTTGATAAATTAAAAAAAAAAGATGAAATTTTAATGTTTAAAAAATAACAACAGTGTATTATGCATACATACACCAAGGGGGCTAACCCCTGTTTAAAAGAACAAAAAAAATTAGGAGTTACTTGAATTTTGTTGCTGGCCTGTCGAATACATGTATTGTAAATAAATGGGGCTTTTAAAGTGAGTGTGTGGGGGCAAGGGTCAGATTAAGGTCAGAGCGAGGTTTGAGAAATGCACTGGTCAGTTGGGCAGTGGACGTTGACCTGAAATTAACTCAGCATGCTTACCGTATCGGACATTGAACGTATAATTTCTGTTCATTAAACGAACAGGCGATATGGGAATTGAGGTTTATACTTGTATAATTCATCACTGATGATGTTGTGATTCAATCTGGAAATAACATGGCCTCTCTATTTTACGAAATGAGATACTCAGTTGACAGCACTGGATGAATACATTTAACGGGGACGAATGGACGCTGCGGGGTGGAGCGTTGCTGTCGACGTGAAGGTCCCGGGATCGAAACCCAGTGAGAGCCAATGGGTATTTTCAGGTCGTAAACAAAGACCGTAAGCTCACCCAGCTCGAAAACGGGTACCTGTACGGGAAGTAAAATTGGACGGGTGGTCGTGCGGTGTAGAGCGCTCGACTGTCGACTGCGTTGCCCTGGGTTCGAACCTCAGTTAGATTTGGGATTTTTTGAAAATCCTGGTGTAAGTCCCCAACTCCACCCAGCTCTACTGGGTACCTGACCATAAGTTGGGGGAGAAAAGGCGGCTGTGCGTTGCGCTAAGCACACAATCCCTTAATATGCCGAGTTTATTGAAACAGATGAATTCTACACTTCATCTGCCTCAATGAGCCTTTTGGTGCGTAAGGGAACTTTATATTGCTTAATTACTGGAAGTATGGAAGTAAAAGCTGTGTGCCATCGTGCTGATCCCATGTTTCATGTGGTGCCTTCATAGTCATTGCACCTCCGGCTATGGCAGTAGATGAAAGAAGTGGACTGCTAGCTGTCAAAACAATATCTTAGAGATAAACATCTCATTGTGACATCTCGCGATGACAAATGTATTTCTTAGGCGACATTCTGACATTCTGACTTTCTGACATTCGGACATTGTGACATTCTGACATTCTCACATTATGACATTGTGACATTATGACATTTCTATCGATGTCACATGGGTTTCTTTGACACCAGAAAATTAAAAAATATATAAACTGGCTGTTTACGCGCAAATTAAGACACAAAGTGAAGTTTCTGGAAAGATTTGATTGAAAAAGTGAAAAAAGAAAGTTGATGAAGAGGCCAACTTTTGCTTTTCAAGTTTTGACAGCTAATTATTTATTTTATTTTAATTCTAGGAGATTAATAGTGCAGTTAAGTGAAAGCGATTCGTTTGAAATATTTTCGTGGAATGGCCGTTTAAAATTAAAAAAAATATCTACACACAGACATAGACACACTCGCATACACACACTGTGAAATATTGACACATACACACGCGCAAATGCGCATAGACACAAAGACATATGGACACACACTCACACACACACACACACACACACACACACAAAAGCGTCCTATGCATACAACAAGCCTTTGATAATATAGCATGCAGCAGCCATGAAATTCGCATGAAAATTTCATTTACAAATGTTTAACACGGCAGAAATTTTCAAATTGAAAAATATCTAAAAATGTTATAAGATCGAAATTTTTTAATGTCTTTTTTAAAATATTCTTTTTTCAATAAAACTAAATGAGTAAAAGTGCTAGAAAAAATTACAATGAATGGAAAAAAAAATAATCAGGTAGTTTTGAAATATCTTTATTAGAGATAATCTGTTTCACGCAAACAGTCGTATGAACCTAAATTCTTGTCCTTGTCTATGCAGACAAACAGTGCCCATATAAAGGTGTATTCAGACACTCAGTGCCCACATAAAGGTGTATACAGACAAACAGTGCCCATATAAAGGTGTATTCAGACAAACAGTGCCCATATAAAGGTGTATACAGACAAACAGTGCCCATATAAAGTTGTATACAGACAAACAGTGCCCATATAAAGGTGTATACAGACAAACAGTGCCCATATAAAGTTGTATACAGACAAACAGTGCCCATATAAAGGTGTATTCAGACAAACAGTGCCCATATAAAGGTGTATTCAGACAATCAGGTCTAAACAGACAATCAGTGCCCATATAAAAGTGTATGTAGACAAACAGTGCCCATATAAAGGTCTATACAGACAATCAGTGCCCATATAAAGGTGCATGCAGACAAACAGTCCTATGAACCAAACATCATTACCCATATAAAGGTGTATATTGTCACCAAGATAAAGTTCATGGATGTAATTATTTGAGTATCTCACAGTAATATGTTTAGGTTGGTCGCGCTGTGCACAATGCCGTATGTGTCGATCTGAGCTATACAATACCATACTTTACTTAATTACAGCTACACGCGTGTATTATTTATAAATGTACCAGTAACTATTGTGCTTCTTGTGGCTATAAATCTTCATGTCAGTGGCGTAGTGAGTGGGGGGCAAGGGGGATCCTCATGCCCAGGGCGCTACTCACAAAGGGGCGACAAATGGTATATTTTACTTATAACATTATATGGTTTTTGAATGGGGGGGGGGGTGGAGGCGCTAAAAATGTATTATGCCTCGGGCGCGATGTTAAGTTCGCTACGGCACTGCTTCATGTATTGACACTTTCTAATCTATATTCAAATGTTCACAACTGGATCTCTGTGAGGGGTCAGTTGTCCGGTGTAAAGATGAAATATTCTCATACTTTATATGCTGCGTCTGTCAGTGTGACTTAGCTGCATGTATGTGTCAAAGCGTGTGTCTTTAAAGTGTGCGCATGCACGGACGTGTGTACTACTGCGCGACCGTGTACTTGTTAGCGCATGTGTCTGTTTTTTTTTTCTGGAAATTTCTGTTTGGTTTCCTTAATTTATGGGCTTGAAAAAAAATAATAATGTAATGAAAGCCTTCCATTTATGAATAATTCATTTCAATTCGCGCGAATAGATCTGGTTAAATGTGTGAGAAATCGGCTGCAGCTCGTGAGCACATGAGCGAGCTTAGAACAATGATGTAAATGAGGATCGCATACTCACCCCCACATGGAATATTGATTTGATAAATATTTATTCATATTAATACGCGACGCCTGATCACAGCTCAGCGCTTTAAATGCCACAGGTAACAGGCTAAGTTTCGGTACTTTTTGTTTATGGGTACATTGGTTTCCGCATGTAAGTGTAGAGAGGGGGAAGGTGAGAAGGTTATCAATTTTAATATGCAGTAGAACGTCGTTTATCCGAATGTTTATTATCCGGAGCGTCAAATCAATCAATCATGGTGTAGCACAGCGAAAAAATAAGTGAAAATTTTCCACACAAAAAATACTGACATTTCGCACCAGTTCTGCTTTTTCTTCAAGCACGTTTGTGATGATTTCTAATATTCGTATAGTGTCCGGTTTCATATACCGCATGGATCGCATTCGGTTTTCGGTTATCCGAACAGTGGTTATACGAACGGTATCCGGTCCCAATTGATTCGGATAAACGGCGTTCTAATGTACCCTTATATTACTCTGCCTAATTAACGGTTTCTTATGCAAAGAGTCTAATTTACCATTTACCAGATTTCATATCCGTTCTTGCGCATTGCTACTAAGATCGTTAATAAACCGTAATTTATAAATGTTTATAAAATTATTATCTATTTTTTGGGTTTTATCCAAGTGGATTCTTCCGGATGGTGTTGTTTGAGTCAAAACTCAAATCTTGTTTAAGTCAGAGTATAATGAATGAACCCGAATTCTAAAGGACCTTCAGAAGCTCTTAATGTATATTCCACATTTTTTCCCTGTCTTCATTTTTACAAAAGGGCCAAATATTGTCTTCTGTGCCTGAGGCCGCAAAAGACCCTATTCCGTCTTTGTTTATAATATAACGAGCATTTTACTTTAAAAAATCAATTGTATAAGAGTTCACATGCTCAAATTAATTGATCTGTTGACTGGTCGATGGATTACCTTTGTGTAGAGACCATTGCTCTTTTTTTTCAACGCTGACCGCTGTAAATGAATAAATCAACAGTAAAAGTTTCAACAACGTAACAAAACAAACAAAAACAAAACAAAAACCAGGAATATAAAGTGTACTACCTAAATACCGCCAACTTATCAATACAGTCGATTCCGCTTAATTGGGACACATCAGGACCGAGGCTTTTTGTCCCAATTAAGCGGCTGTCCCAATTAAAAGTACAAATTTACTATTGGCTTCTTGGTTTGGTTTCTCTGAGATTTGTCCCGAATAAGCGGCTGTCCCAACTAAGCGGTGTCCCAATTAAGCGGAATCCACTGTATATCATTCAAAAGCGAATCTTTCGTCCTATCTGCATGAAACTCATTCAAGTTTAAAACAATGCAAATAACCTGGATTTCTTATTTCAACATACAATTTATTTCAGCAATGTTGTCAATATAACTTTGCAAATTTCAGTTGTAGCATATACTAATTGCTTCTGTCACTTTTCAACGGTTTTCAACAATATGAATTTAAACCTTTGGATCCGACATATTTGACCCTATAATTAAAGACCAGTTTCAAGATGATGGTATGGAACTCTCTAAGTAAATTAACAAAAAGACAATGTAATAGCATAATGTAGCCTACTAGTTAGTATTTGTCTTTCGCTGTCTTCACAATACATTGGGCAAATTAGTCGGGGTCAAAGGTCGGCGTTGCCTGGCTCAAACAAGAGTACTTTGTGAGTGTTTGTTGTTGTTTTTTTTTAAATTACTTTTTTGATAAATAATTTTTTTTGCACCAACACTGCTAGCATGACAGGGTTTTGTGTGCATCCCACACCAGCTTTGTTGGCGACGCGTGATGCGTGTTAGGTAAGCATACAGAGTGGCGGGGTGAGTGGGCCTTCTATATCTTCGAGTTATAAATATATATATATATATAATATATATATATATATATATATATATATATACATATATAATTTATATAAAACATTATATCTTTCATTTGCCATAATGACAAGTAATAAGATTCGTAACTCTTCTAGAAGTTAATTCATTGATTAGAAATTATTTGAATCGTGTATTGTTATGCAGAGTCTATATGCTTACCAAATGTAACGTTTACCAAATGTAATGTACTAAATCATAAAAAAGGTCCAGAAGTGAGTCAACAAAATTTGAAGACAAATCAACAATCACACTAAAGTGAAACTAATCAAAAGCTTATAAAAATACAAATAACACAGAATTTTTGAACGGGAAAAATGAAAGTTTCTTCAATAATTTGTTAACATTACCTTCCCCCCCCGCCCCCCCCTCCGAGCACACACAAAGTAAACGCAATCTCTACCGGCAAGCAATTTTTCGAAATAGTTTAGGATATAGAATATTTTATGTCCCCCCCCCCCAATCCCATTTCTATCGATAAAGGATCATATGCTAACCGTACAATTCATCCGGACGCACAAAGAGGAGATAATTCATTTTCGCTGGGCGACAAATTTAATAAGTCCGTTCGGAGGGGGATATTTAGCACAGGAGCCCAAAAAACGTTAGCTAGGAAATAGAAAGTGGTTGGCCGGGTATGTGGGGAGGGGGGGGGAGGAGGCAGGCTCAATAGTAAACAGACTTCCATCATTTGAAACAACACACACAGGCGTACAGTCCACAGCCTTGAGTTTGTCTGTGAATGTGTGCGAGTTTCATGTGAATCTGAACGATTTTTTTTTGTGCGACTTGGAAGTTTAAGCGTGCGAGATTTGTGTGCTTGCAAATTTTGTGCTGAAAGTCACACAGCGACTAAATGATGGCCAAAAGTCAATCACTGACTTAACGATGGCGGATATAGTCACATTGATGTGATTGAGTTACCAATTGACTAATTTGTTTTCGGTGATCTATCCTCCTTTATCGATCTATTGCTGTGGGATATAGTCACATTGGTGTGATGAAGTCTCCAAACTTGTGACTAATTGCTTGGGGATAAAGTCACAGAATGAGTAATTCATTGGCAAGGCAATCAGATCGGTGTTACCACTGTCCAGATCAAACTGACCGGACATAAAACTTTTACCCCCGCTCACAGCAGAAATAAGAATATCTCCTTCACTGACCAGACTGTCCACAAACAACCTCTGCATTTGAATAATGGCTTCGGGTGTAGAGCTGACCTATATAAATATAATCACACTTTCCTTCCTTCACGTTTACTTCAAATGGCTGATAACACTCATTGAAACGAAAAATTTTGGTGTAGGGGCGGGCTGAATAGGGCGCCACCACAGTAACCTGCCCTACACCCCAGAACATCATTAGTTGGCCGTTGCGCTGTGGTGATTCCCGGGGAAGGCCGTGGTGACGGCCCCCTTGCACGTGTAGTGGTATGTCGGGTTTATGCAAACGGTATTTGTCTGATTCAACGAGTGTCCAAGATTTATGTGTGTGTGTGTCCCAACCCAGTTTACACCCTTCATCTCGGACTTTGTATTAATATAATTCTTCTGTTTTGGTCAAGGAAATGTTAAAAAAAAAAAAAAGGGAGAGAGGGAAATACAAGAGGGGGAAAAAACATCACAATTTTTTTTTCTATTTCTTTTAGCCGGGGGAACTTTTTTTTTTACTTTTCAACCGGCTATAAGGGAAGCAGCGTATCTCCACAGATTTAATATTGAAGTAAATTATAGAACTGGTTTGGGTTAACCGTGTAAATAATAGCTAGACGAGGGTTAAAGTTTGCTGAGAGGAGATGTGGGGATGGGGGGGGTGGGGTGGGGGGTGAGGGAAGCGAGAATGGGTGTGGTAGTGAGCGAGGGGAGGGCCTAACCCCCCCCCCCCCACAATATTTGAGAATCTACCGTCGGCTTTTTTATTTTTTATACACATGAAAGAGACCGATGAAAGAAAAAAAAATAGATGTCTTGATCAAAGATGAGAATCATGGGCAGTGGTTGAAGGCGAAAGGGTTGGGTGGGGGTGGGAGGGAGTAGAGAGAGTCTAGGGAGTGGGAGGGAGAGGGGAAGGGTAGGGCGCTGGTGAGTCGGGATACTTAAGACTTTATATAATCAAAAAAGTCTGCCCTGGGGTTAGAGAAATATGGGTGCCATTGCGATATAGATCGAAGTGTATCGCTGACATATTGATTGATAATTCATTTACGTTACTCGGTTATTTGATTTCTTCGGTCAACACACACACACACACACACACACACACACACACACACACACGCAGCGGCGGCAGTAGTGTGGGTCATAAGAATTTCTTGTTATGACCTAGACAAGACATTGTTAAGTAAGATCACATTTCCCGACATATCTCTGTTGATCTAGAATAGCTATTTATCTCTAGCCTGCCCTTTATCAGGCGCATCCATTAGAAGAACGCTCATTGTCACAATAAAGCCACCCCCCCACCCCCCCCACCTCCCGAAAAATCCAGTTACTTCTACCATGACTTACTGGAACCCTTTTATAGCTTTCTGCATAGCAATAATCAAAATTGAACTGATATTGGAACAAGGATTCTAAAAATGTAAACACAATGGAACTTAGAACATTGCGTCTTTGTTAAAATTTCATTTTTCTCCATTGTAGTAGTTTGTGACTCTGGCCGTTCTTCCAATAGACTCCATATAAACATATAAGTAGCTGCTGTTGTACGAAACTGGAAGTTAGCTCCACAGATTTCATTATAGAGACTATACTGGTAATGTGAGTCACTCTATGTATGATTCAAACATCTCTGCATCGGGGGCTTTTGTAAGTGAAAGTGTGGATACTACAATGTTGATCTTTCCTGCACAGGCGTTGCGAGGGGTGGGCAAGGGGGGGGCATCATGCGCTTACTCACAAAGGGGCGCCAAATGGTATATTTTATATATATTTCATGTTTCTCGAATGTGGTGGGGGCGCTAAAAAGGTATTGTGCCCCGGGCGCGAGTTAAGCTATCTTTGGCCCTGCTCTCCTGCCCCCTCAAATGATCCCCCCCCCCCCAAAAAAAAATGTCAGGTACCCGATTTTAAGCTAGATGGACCTACGGACATCGATACATTGGTCTGATTGAGTTTTTAATAATGTTTGTGATCGATGCAAGTAAGAAATTAAAACACTACGCACGTTTCATGTTTTTGTACTGGTTTTGAATAGTTACAATAGAGAGTTTTGATAATTTCTTCAAAAATGTATTGTTTTCTGTTGAAACCTCGGTATAGTTGTATTTTGAGTACTTCCTTGTTTATATTATTATTATTTTTATTTTTTTGTAAAGGAAATGGTAACAAAACAAGCAATTAAGCCTGTTCCATTCTGGACACAGGACGTGTTAGCGCATTTTCATGTTATGTATCAGTACGTTTGTTAGCTTTCAGTAAATATTTGTAAATTTTGGAAATGTTTATGAATTCAATTGTGTAATGCATATATCTGTAAAAAAAATTATAAAGACGTTTCATTATATTTGAAAAAAAAATATTTTCTCTTAAATCTAACTACAAGTGGTTTTTGGTTACTGAAATAGGACTCATAATTGAAAACATTCGAAATTGTAGTCATTTAATCGTCCGAAAACTCCGTCAATTGTTGCATAGCTCTGATACTTTCAATTAAACTCAGAACACAAGCTTACTATTTCATTTGATGAGTTTCTTAATAAATCTTGGAGAAACTACGTGCTGCAGTATTTCGCACCAAATGAATGGGTTATTGAACGTACAAGGTGTATATATAAGCCCCTTAGGAGCCCTGAAGCCCGGCCCTCAGAGGTCCTATCGCGAAATGAACTTTTGATGTACACTTGGCAGGCCAAGACCTACACAATGATATATACATCATGGGTCTAGGACTTATGGTTGCTGAGAT
This sequence comes from Bulinus truncatus, assembly GCA_021962125.1. Classification (NCBI taxonomy): domain Eukaryota; kingdom Metazoa; phylum Mollusca; class Gastropoda; family Planorbidae; genus Bulinus; species Bulinus truncatus. The sequence goes on along the minus strand of JAGDYQ010000030.1, from coordinate 2,363,938 downwards.
ATAGGGCGGTCCATTATTAATATAGCTTATATAGTAAAAACGGTACTTTATAAGGCCCCTTGTACGGCCCTGAGAGGTCAGATCGCGAAATGGAAAAAAGTCATTTCTTGGCAGGCCAAGACCTACAAAATGATATATACATCATGGGTCTAGGACTTATGGTTGTTGAGATCTAGGGTGATGACGGACGGACGGACAGAGAGACAGACAGACAGACACACAGACAGACACACAGACAGACAAAACGGGGACAAAAAAAAAAGGGACAATTTTAAATTTTGTTGTCGCTATAAATAGAACAGCAGAAAATGAAGCATTCCACGTAAATAACTTTCTTCAAGGTCTGTTGATTGCTTCGCATCACGCCTCGAACTGTGTTTATGAAAGGTACTCATGTTACCAACAATGGTAATCAACTTATGAACAGATTTTGCACTGAGAAAATGTCAGCCACAGATGATACTGGATTAATGGGGGCAGATAATGAAACTTTCAACAATTTTTTACTTTGCCAATGTTTAATTTTTTTTTTTATTTCCCATAAGCAGGGGAATTTTGTACTGAAGATTGTAGGTGACTAAAACAACTCCCTTGCCCCCCCCCCACCCTTCCACCCTCCGTCTGGGTCCTCTGAAGTCTCTTCGCTAAAATAAATTTTAACCCATATCAATGTGTGTGTGTTTGTCTTGGTGTGGGAGTGAGTGTGTGTATGTGTATGTGTGTGTGTGTGTGGGGGGTGGAGTATGTATTTTTGTGGGTGTAGGTGTGTGAGGGTGTGTGTGTGTGTGTGTGTGTTACTTCAGACGTTTCTATATCGACTTCTTTGTTTATTAATTTTAAATTTGATCTTTCCGGAAGTAATTCGGACATCTATGGTTGTAAATAGGTCACAGAATCGAGTATGCAACGGGTCAACCTTAGGACTTCAAGGGGGACATCGAAATATCCCCTATTCAAACCCCAACCCCACGATTAAGATAATTGATCTTATGTTCGATTTGATTTGATTTCCCTACCCCCTTCACAGTAAACCCAGCACAAAGTTTAGCTTCAAACAACTGGACAGTACCAGCAGCATCCAACTATTTAATATCAACCTACACAGCTATCTATTGAACTTTGTGACTATTTAGTAATCATCATTCTGCATCAGAATAAATCAATTTATATAAATCAATTAATGATATTGATAATTCTAGTTGTCTATTTTTATCTAATAAAATAATAGCGATTTTGGGTTCTGCCTAAAATCGAAAGTAAAGAATTAATACAATAGTATTCAAGTTTAAAATACAATCATGAAAAAATCGGATCTGCCCGAAACCAAAAATAACCTAAGGGGATATAACTCTATGCAAAGGTGTTGCAGGGTACAGCTTGTTTAAATATAATAGTCTTTAAACAAAAAAAGCTTATGCATTTCCAAACCATCAATTAATAATTCAATAAATCTTCGGTATTCCTACAAATCTATCGCATAGTGTTTCCATAAGATTAAAAAAAAATAATTTCTTTTCAAGTGTAATTCAAATCAATCAGTCGATGTACTCTCAGTATTCTTTTTACCTTTCTGTTCTCATTTTATTCATACTACGGACCGACAAAGAGAGTCAGGCAAAGAGAGACAGACAGAGAGAATCAGACAAAGAGAATCAGACAAAGAGTGTCAGGCAAAGAGAGACAGACAGAGAGAAAGACTGCTAGAAAGATAGCCATGCAGTCAGACAGACACATACAGACAGACACTGAAACCGACAGTTGGTCAGTCTGACTCCAAATTAGCTTTTTTTTCAAGATTCACCGACAGTCCAGTCAAGTCCAGTGTCAGTCCGGTCTAATATCCTGCCACATGAAGATATGTCATGTCGTCATTAGGTTTGCTTTGATTGGCTCAGCGGGCTCGTCTGTCCCAGCGTGTCACTTCCGGCTGTCTTCCCGCCAACTGAAGGCAGACGAGCGAGGGCAGCTAATACTTTCATCTGGAAGTACGCACAGCTGAGTTAATACGTCGCGCGGGAAAGTACTGTTTATAAGTTGTACGCTTAGCAAGATGAATCAGTTGAATATTTAACAGACGGTCTCTATTTATGTACTAAGAGAATCCAAAGTTATGAAAACCGCTGAAAGAAGTTATATGCATGAAAGGGGGAAAAAGTACACTGAACAGGAACCATACATGTTAAAAATTCAACATTAAAAAAATTATCCAGAGAAAAATAAATGAAATAATTTAAAGAAATATTAAAAACCTCGCGAGCGAATATAAAAAAAATTAAAGATGGAAAAGAAATATTTAGAAGTTCAATTATAATAGACATATCAAAACAAAACAAAAATCAAAGTTCTAAAAAAGAATATCAAATTTTGGTTTTCGTGTATATGGAAATTTATTTAAACGGGCCGGGGTGGGGGGGGGGGGTTAACTCTTGAACGTTGATTCTTCATTGGATGATGTCCCTTTTACCTTGCGTATAACCGATTTATTTAATCCTGGTTAAAATTTCATTACTTTGCGTCATTTCAACATTACGTCATCAATCTATGAGCATGTCGTCATTCAATTCGATTTCTCATTGAATGTATGTGCACGTTTGACCAACCAATTAGCTGTTCAATAAGTGTGCATTTTTTGAACTTCTGAAAATCGTATTTACATATTGTGGTCAGTACCGTAGCGAGCTTAACTCGCGCCCGGGGCACAATACTTTTTTAATACCTTTTTAGAGCCCACCCCCCCATTCGAAAAACATACAATATTAAATGTAAAATATACCATTAGGCGCCCCTTTGTGAGTAGCGCCCGGGACATGATGCCCTGCCCTTGCACACCCGTCGCTACGCCTCTGATTGTGGTCAAGTGGGACCCGAACTATACATTCTGAATTGACTGCAACCAGTGGTCAGCCCATACACTGGACACAATAGTTTTCTTACCGATTGAAGAAATGAGCAAATTTTGAGATTTTCATGTTTATTTAACATTAACCTTCTTCTACTTTCTCCTTTGGCTCTACAGCCCATTTAGGGCCCTACCCTGCCATACTACTCTTCTCCACTTTTCCCGATCCATGGTCTTCTTCCTCCACTCTATCACTCCTATGGCTTTAAGATCTTTCTCAGAGGTGTAGTTATGTCATTTAAAGCCCCCCGGGGGCGAAAGAAAAATATTGGGCCCTGTGGGGGCCCCTTGAATACACAGGGGACCTGGGCGCACGCCCACTGCAGCCGTTCCTGAATCACCCCCCCAAATGTAAGTGGCGGCTCTTTTGAAGGGGGGGGGGGGACTGTTATTTTGCCATCCTCAATGAATGGCAATAGGACCATTTGTCAGTGGCCTAGGGCTGAAATCAATCAGCAGTTAAGGTTTCAGAGGTGGGCCGACATTTAAAACATGATTAGAGGGCCTGATAATTTTTTTAAGCGGTGACATTAACAGCTTTTTACCCCAAGCCCCCACATGCACGCCACATCCCACCCCCACCACCCCCCCCTCTACACACATAAAACAAGAACGGTTCTGCCTCTAATCCTTTTTATATATAATTTGAATATAATTATGTCATTTTCACCATTGACATGTGTCTCGTTACGATTCAAATTAATTTATTCTTCATGTCATCTGTGAGTAAATGTAATTTTTTAAAAATTTTATTTGGCCTGTAAATTTTTTTTTTCGAAATGCTCATTAGCTATCAGCATTGGGGGTTGCCAGATTGGCAATATGCTGGCCAAAGTTAATTTGTGCCGGCCTTGATATTTCAAACAATAGAAAAAAAATGGAATGTCATTTGGTTTTGAAAAATCTGTTTTCTTGTACTCAGCTGTCATAGAATGCACACATACACACACACACATACACACGGGAACAGGACACCATCAAACACGCAACCGCACACAAACACACTCTCCTAAACAAATGAAAAGTGAAAACAGAATTTTGTGTACATTAACTTCAAGTTTTACAATATTACTAGCAGAGCAATAAACAGTTCTAAATCTATCTTTATCTATCTATCTATCTATCTATCTATCTATCTATCTATCTATCTATCTATCTATCTATCTATCTATCTATCTATCTATCTATCTATCTATCTATCTATCTATCAAGCCAAGCTTCAATTTCTCATCCTATTCAATGGACATCTAATATAACATCTGACCTTATTTTCGAGAATTCCTACAGAATGCGTTCAATACTTTAGAATCCGGATTATGAAATATAATCGTAATCGGCATTTTATTATGAATTCGTAATTGTACCGAAATCGTTTTTTTAAAACACTTCGACCTCTAACCTTTAGTAATGATATAATACATACAGAAACGTGGGAGAAATTTCTGTTAAACTATTGGAAGATGGAAAAGGAAATGGTTGCATCTTCTCTTCTTTACCGTGCATCTTTTTTTTTTGGGCTTATTGCCTGTCTCTATTTTTTCTATTTTCACTCTACGACACATATTCATTCTGTATACACACATCTATATTCAGTCTGTGTACACAAATCTATATTCAGTCTGTGTACACAAATCTATATCCAGTCTGTTCACAAAATCGCTTCAGGAAAACATCCTGCGCTAAAACGAAGACGGGCAAATAAAATTTTCAAGCGGAGATAACCTAATACGAGAAATGTTTCCTTTCGGTCCTGTCTTTGATTGAATGAATGCCCCTTGCCGGTAAGATTTTTTTTTATCTCCTTTAGCTTGTATTTCAAGTAAGTTTCTAGATGTAACTTCCATTCACACATTGTGCTTTCATGTATTTTGGATAACTTCTGAGTAAAGTAAAATCATTCCCGTAATTTTTAAGCACATACAGATATACATTTGGGCTTACATTAAACACACACACACACATGCATATGGGCTTACGTGTAATTTACTATTACTATTTTGAAAATCATTAGGGCGTTACACATAGATAGATAGATAGATAGATAGATAGATAGATAGATAGATAGATAGATAGATAGACATCCAGACAGATAGTGATTTTATTTTAACATTAATTGAGCAAGGCGAATTCAAAAATGCGTAAATAGCCCTGTACAAGTTTGATGTAAAGATCTGTAACCTAAACCGAAATATTTAGTGGGCAGCCAAAGATTTAAAGTGGACAAATTTAATGGTCACTGTATATTTGAGACAATGATTTGTTGTTTGTATTAGACAAGCAAGACCAAACCAAGACTGGAAGCTTTAATTTTTATGTGTGTAAGTCGTAAAATATAATATTGGTCAACCCTCTGACTTAAACATTATCAGCCTGCCAACGGTGAATATTATCAGCCTGCCAACGGTGAACATTATCAGCCTGCCAACGGTGAACATTATCAGCCTGTCAACAGTGAACATTATCAACCTACCAACGGTGAACATTATCAGCCTGTCAACAGTGAACATTATCAGCCTGCTAACGGTGAACATTATCAGCCTGTCAACAAGTGAACATTATCAGCCTGCAGGGCCGCCGAGAGGGGGGCAGGGGGGTCATTGCCAGGGGGCCCGGCAGCCCCGACCATGTCAATTTTTTCACGACTCATTGTTTATTAAGGGGCCCGCAATGATGTCCTGTCCTGGGGCCCGCGTTGGCTCTCGGTGCCACTGTCAGCCTGTCAACAGTAAACATTATCAGCCTGTCAACGGTGAACATTATCAGCCTGTCAACAGTGAACATTATCAGCCTGTCAACAGTGAACATTATCAGCCTGTCAACAGTGAACATTATCAGCCTGTCAACAGTAAACATTATCAGCCTGTCAACGGTGAACATTATCAACTTGTCAACAGTGAACATTATCAGCCTGTCAACAGTGAACATTATCAGCCTGTCAACAGTGAAAATTATCAGCATGTCAACAGTAAACATTATCAGCCTGTCAACGGTGAACATTATCAGCCTGTCAACGGTGAACATTATCAGCCTGTCAACAGTGAACATTATCAGCATGTCAACAGTGAACATTATCAGCCTGTCAACAGTGTGTTGTATTTTACTTAAGTTTTCTTGTTTAAACTTGTGTTGGTGTTAGCTTTGTATTATGTTATGTGTGCGTGCTAGTCTGTGTGAGTGTCCGCTGTACGTGTGAGTGCTAGTCTGTGTGATTGTCCACTGTACGTGTGGCGAGTCTGCCCTGGACATTGCGTTCCGTGAGTAGCCAAAGACCCTGGATAGTGAGAGGCTTTGTAAAAAAACCAACCTAAAAAAACTTGCGGATCAAATCCCTTTCATTCATGGCCCTAGTGAAAAAAAAAAGAGACGGCTGGCTTAATCTGGTCGCTTCGTTCTAGCCTCCAAAATAAACCAAAAAGAGGGGATCACAGATTTCACTCACACACACACACACGCACACCTTCATCAATCCCCATAACCCCCACCCCACACAAGCAAGCAACCACACCATACTACACCCCTTACTATACGCCCCCACAAATCTCAGTACAGAAATGTGATGAACAAAAAATGTTCCCCACTTTCGCCTTTCATTCTGAGGACACACCGCACCGCAAGACAAGACATAATCTAATTTAAGTAAGAGGGCGAGGTTAGAGCTAAGGTTGGCGAGGACAGGCGGGTAAATGTTAGAGCTAAGGCTGGCGAGGACAGGCGGTTAAAGGTCAAGCCTCTTTGAGTCCTGAGGACATAGTCCGTGCTCATGTACCAAAGAATCCCTCGTGAAAGAGGTTGGTGCAAGCTTCACCCTATACGGCTGAGGTAACGAGTTCAAACCTCACGGTTGGTCTTATTGCTCAACGGGGTCACTGCATCCCCGAGCTACAGCCGAGGTGTATATACATCGGGGCGTATGATGTTCAGGGAGGTATCTACTCCTAAGATCATGGACAGGACGTAGCTATGGGTAAGATAGCAAAGGGTAGGAGCTACATTATAAACTGAAAGTTTTGAAAGTTAACCAAATTATTTCAGAATGTCCTTTTTTTTCCATTAAGCATGCTATTTATAACTCACTGTTATATCAATGTTTTTGGTGTTATACTCTTTGTATTTTAAAAAAGTATATATCTAATTAAGTGGATTATTGTGGCTGAACGCGGATACAAGATCAACGTGCGGCTCTTCGATGAATATTTTGCGGCTCCCAAAGAGCAATTTTTTTTTCTCAATTTACTTAATTACTTTTCTTCACAAATAGATCTTGATAAATTTATTTTAGTGTAAAAAATTTGTTGTTAACTTTATAAAATGATATATAATAAGAACAAAATGTCATGACTTAGGATGCTCCAAAAACCCAGCCATCTCCCAAACTTGGCTCATTAATTTTTTTTTCTGGGGTGGTGGGTGGGGGGGGGGTATAAAATGGACGGATTTCTTTAACCACTTGGGGGATTTCTTGTTATATAAAGATGAGGCTTTGCTGCAGTTTTATTTGGGTTTGTGTGTGTGTGGGGTGGTGGTGGAGGTGAGTAAGTTGTACAAAAAGAAACAATTCAAATTTGAATGGTTTAAGGAATGGAATAATATTTACAAATAAATGTAGATAAACAAAATAAAAGGTGCAAACTTAATCATAAAGAATTGACATTAAAAGTACATTAGGTATTTAGATGGTTTAAAAATAGACGAATGAATAATAGTTGATATATTAATGTATACAACAACTGTATGTTTTAATAGCAATTTGGTAAACACCATTCATACTTCAGAATATTAATTCTATCTATCTTTCTTGGTAGGGTTTGTGTTTTCTGAAGAGCAGTGGCTAAGGTTACATCCAACGCGCATGCGCACTAGCGCTCTAGAAGGCCTTTTGTTCCTATCCCTAACCCTATCCCTAACCATATAACTAACCCTATCCCTAACCCTAACCTTAACCCTAACCCTATCCCTATCCCTAACCCTATCCCTATCCCTATCCCTAGCCCTAACCCTAACCCTATCCCTAACCCTATCCCTAACCTTAACTTTTTCCCTAACCCTATCCCTAACCCTATCACTAACCCTATCACTAACCCTAACCCTATCCCTATCCCTAACCCTAACCCTAATCCTATTCCTAGCCCTAAAAAAAATAGTCTGTCTAGAGTGCCAGAGCGCATCATGGCGTTGGCTGTAACCATAGCCACTTCGTTTCTGAAATCCTTTTTCATGTAAGCTAAATATTTCCTTGTGTGTGTTTACATACAAATACAAAAAAAAAAAAATTAGGGCTGTGGAGATCAATAAACCAATATATCGACCGATACATTTGTAGACTCATGCCAAATCAGTTTTAATATGTAAATATATTCCTGCGCCTCTTGTTTACAATTTTAATCTTTTTCAGCATAAACCCAGAATCTATGTTTAATTACCCCAACCGTCGAGTGTTTATTGGACTATAATTTTCACACAAAAAGTGTTCATTCAGAGCAAGAGTTATCCCCATGTAACAATAAAACGTTGGATTTGCTTCCCTTTAATTCGCGACATCTCCTCCCCCCCCCCTCCCCTTTCCCTTTTTCCCCTGTATTAATGAAGTAGCAAGACAAGAGAGAGAGAGAGAGAGAAAAGAAAAAAAAAATGGTGGAGGATGGGAGTGGGTATGAAACTAAGGGTGTGGGGAGTCAGTTCGTTCTCCATTCTGTTCACGTCCAACGTGTGCGCTCGCTGCTACTCTATAGGGCGCGCGGTGAGCCGGGAGTGGGAAGGTGCATTGTGATTATAATGGTGAGCAGTGTTATTTAGCGGGAGTGAGTCTCTCCATATAGACATCACTCGGTCATTAAACGGTATTCTATTCTTTTTTTTTTGTTAGTTGTTGAATTTCTTGTTTTCTGTTGACTGTCTCAAAGTGTTATTTAGGTGGCTTTTTTTTTCGGTTATTTCAGCTGTGTTAGGACATATACCGTGATACTACATATATATATATATATGTAATGGCAGTTAGACATATGCCGTGATACTACATATATTTATGTAATGGCAGTTAGACATATGCCGTGATACTACATATATATATGTAATGGCAGTTAGACATATGCCGTGATATTACATATATATGTGTAATGGCAGTTAGACATATGCCGTGATATTACATATATATGTAATGGCAGTTAGACATATGCCGTGATATTACATATATATGTGTAATGGCAGTTAGACATGCTGGGGGATTAGTAGGACAGGCTTGTTGATAGATAGACGGACATAAAAATAAATAGATCGATAGATATAGAAACACGGAGAGATAAAATAAATAGATTGATATATATATTTATATGTAGATACACAGGCAGACTAATAAATATATTGGTAGAAATAGAAACACGGACAGAGCAATACATAGATTGATAGATATAGATACACAGACAGACTAATACACAGGCAGACTAATAAAATAGATCGATCGATATAGAAACACGGACAGGTAAATGAATAGATTTGCAGATATAGAGACACAGACAGACAAATAAATAGATCGGTAGTTATACAAATAGATAAAAACAGATGTGAGGATATATAGATTTACAGCCTGATGGTCTCCGGATGATGCCATACAAGTAAACTAGGCCTGAATATATTGAACCTATTACAAGGTTGAAAAAGAACTCATAAGTAGACAGACAGATACATTGAAAAAAATGATTTACAGACAGAGAAACTTTTATAAAGGCAGACACGGTGGCAGAAATGATGCATGATAATTGATTGATAGACAAAAAATAGAAAAAGAAACAAAAAAAAGATGATTATACAAATAGAAATAAATAAATACACGGTTATGTTTTGGCTAGATACAGATGTACGTAAATTAATAATACATAAGAGACATAGACAAGGATTTTGTTTCGTTATTGCTGAACTATTGTTTCATTGTGAAAAAATCAATGTTTTTAAAACGACAACCGGCTGCATGCAGACAGCATATGTAAATTATTTATATTGGCAAAATTTGTGACTTTTCTTGAAAAAATAAACCAAACCAAAAGTGTCTAAAGGAATATTTATTGAAAAAAATCGATAACAATTTCTTTTTAAACTTTGTTATAAATTCTGAATGCGCATTTGTGAATAAGAACGAATTACTATTTTTGGATTTACTTCAGTTTGATGCATTCAATATTATGGCATGTGGATAAGTTGAAAAATAGAGTCGAAGACACGTAAGTGGCTGCAGTTGTTCTTTTTAAGACAATATTTTGAAAATCAATAAATAAAAAACAAAAGAGATCAAATCTCTCTGTCATTGTATGTTGTGTTAATATGGTTCGTATTTTCCGTCGTGTTTTTAATATTTATTTATCAAAATCTCTTCATTTAAAACAATATGCGAACGAAGTGACAGATTACTAACGTTCTGGCAGGGCCGTAGCAAGGGAGGTGCAAATTGAGCACATGTCGGGCCCCCCACCCTTAAGTACGGTCGTGATATGTGTGTGTGAGAGAGAGAGAGCCAAAATCGGAGATTGTCAGACAGTGTCATTAGGCTTTTGTCAGCCCTAGGCAGACTCTAGAGATGTATGGGGGGGGGGGGGGCAAGCCCTCTTAGAACCATATTTCATAGAAATAAATACCGGGAGGGGCCCATTTAACAAAGGGTGGGGGGCTTAAGCACCCTATACATTGTAGTTTGAATTATGTATGACATGTGAGTTCATTGCAATGATGCTGTTAATTTGAATAATATACATAACACTTGAGTTAATTGCAAGTTGTTGGTAATTCAAATGTGTCTGTATCTGCACAGTATGTGAGCCAGCTGGGTAACTGTATGTTATTATGCTGTTTTCTTTGCTTTCCCAGTGTGATACATACAAGTTCGCACGCAGTCACAGATCTGATATGTCATCGTTAACTTTGCTCAGAAAATAAAAACTGTTATTGGGCTACATCCTAACAAACACGAAATTATTGCCTATTTCGTTACTTAGTTGTGTAGACTATCAGGACCGGCAGCCCTAATCCTTGTCAGGGGGGCCCCAAGATTCTGGAGGCACAGTCGATTTACTTATCAAGCGAAGGATATAATGGTCACTGCGGGCCCCCAGTTGTCAAAGTTTGACCCGGGCCCTAAAATTTAAAGGTTGCGGCCATGAGCCAATTTAATCTTCAAATATTAGGGGAAGGTTTACTTTTAAAATTGGGCGTTGTGCTAACCATACAATCCCTTCATATGCCGAGGTTATAGAAACAGATGAATTCTACACTTCATCTGCCCCGATGGTCCGTCAGGGCTAAGGGAACTTTACTTACTTACTTTTAAAATGAAAATGCCCCAAAATTATACAAAAGCCCTTAACAATGCTAAATTACGTCAGCAAGTCGGCTTTCATTAAACAGTACTTCTGTATCATAACATCTCATCATTAAGTATATCATCGGTGAGTAGGTCACACCAGGTAGTACTAATGATCAATTTGCTGTTAAATACAATACAATAGACCAGTGGTCCCCTACCCCCGGTCCGCGGTACGAATGTTACTGGTCCGTCCAAAAAATGTTAAATTATTTCCTTTTTATTTATCTCGTGATTGTGCGACTTTCCATGGACGAGAAATAATCAACGCCCCCCCCCCTCCCATTTTCCAGTGGACCGCGGTAAAATTATCAAACGCTGACAGGTCCGTGGCGAGAATAAGGTTGGGGACCACTGCAATAGAATGCAAGACTTTGAGATACCAAGACGCGAATGTATACCATAAAACAATTAGTAAAGACTACTAGATACTTTTAGTTTTATATCGAAATGTTTCATTCTGGATATTTACATGTACTAATAGTTGCTCTAGTTACTATATGGATATTTACATGAACCAATTGTTGCTCTAGTTACTATATGGATATTTACATGAACTAATTGTTGCTCTAGTTACTATATGGATATTTACATGAACTAATAGTTGCTCTAGCTACTATATGGATATTTACATGAACTAATAGTTGCTCTAGTTACTATATGGATATTTACATGAACTAATTGTTGCTCTAGTTATTAGATAGATATTTACATGAACTAATAGCTGCTCTAGTTACTATATAGAGATTTACATGAACTAATAGTTGCTCTGGTTACTATATAGATATTTACATGAACTAATAGTTGCTGTAGTTACTAGATAGATATTTACATGAACTAATAGTTGCTCTAGTTACTAGATAGATATTTACATGAACTAATAGTTGCTCTGGTTACTATATAGAGATTTACATGAACTAATAGTTGCTCTGGTTACTAAATAGAGATTTACATGAACTAATAGTTGCTCTAGTTACTAGATAGATATTTACATGAACTAATAGTTGCTCTGGTTACTATATAGAGATTTACATGAACTAATAGTTGCTCTAGTTACTAGATAGATATTTACATGAACTAATAGTTGCTCTAGTTACTAGATAGATATTTACATGAACTAATAGTTGCTCTAGTTACTATATGGACTATTCATGGACCTTAAAAAAATGACTTTCCAATTTGTGACATTCAACGATTTTTTTTTGTACGACTAATGTGTTAAGATAAAGTACACTTTGACTGGACAGAGCCGTTAATTGAAAGGGAACAAAGAGCTTTCAATGTGCCTAGGACAGGTTTGTGGCACTCAGGGCTGGCATAAGGCGCGAAGGAGTTTCCTCTTCGCCGTGGCGAAGTGAGTGCTGCCCTGTGCATAGCGAGCCCTCCCCAAGATACGCCATTGGGTTATTATTATTTTTTTTTTTATTCTGCTCGCTGTTACCAAAAATTGTTTACTTTTAATGTTTCACTGTTTCATCTTTACATTTCATATTTTTTTTAAATCGAATAAGTTTCAAAATGTATTGATATTAATAAAACAAACAAAAACTTGTAATCAGACAATAAAGATAAAATACAACAAAAAAGAAATGAACACATTCTAAATAATTCGTCCTTGCTAAAATATTACAGCATTATAAAAGTGACACTCTGATATTCGGTCACAAGCAAACGAAACAAAAAAATTCACAGACAACATCTGTTGTGTCGTCTAACAGATAATGATATATCGTTTCTGCGGTATATGATTAAAGAAAAAAAATACAATAAACACACCATGATTAATGAATGATGCAGACATGTTTTTGAAGTTGTATGTTTAAACACACACACAAAGAAACATTTAGATATGTTTTTGTAGTTGTATGTTTAAACACACACAAAGAAACAGATATATGTTTGTATTTGTATGTTTAAACACACACAAAGAAACAGATATATTTTTGTAGTTGTATGCTTAAACACACACAAAGAAACAGTTAGATATGTTTTTGTATTTGTATGTTCAAACACACACAAAGAAACATTTAGATATTTTTTTGTATTTGTATGTTTAAACAAACACAAAGAAACATTTAGATATATATTTGTATTTGTATGTGTAAACACACACAAAGAAACATTGAGATATATTTTTGTAGTTGTATGTTTGAACACACACAAAGAAACAGTTAGATATGTTTTTGTAGTTGTATGTTTGAACACACACAAAGAAACAGATATATTTTTGTATTTGTATGTTTAAACACATACAAAGAAACAGATATATTTTTGCAGTTGTATGTTTAAACATACACAGAGAAACAGATATATTTTTGTAGTTGTATGTTTAGACTCACACAAAGAAACAGTTAGATATATTTTTGTATTTGTATGTTTAAACACACACACAAAGAGACATTTAAATATATTTTTATATTTACTTATATTTAAACACACACAAAAGAAATATTTAGAAATATTTTTTGTATTTGTATCTTTATAAACACAAATGAAGAAACATTTAGCTTACAAAGAAGATTTCAGAAAAGACAAAATGTTAACAAGAAGAAAAACAAGAATAAAATGCATTGCTGATGAGATAACTTTTGCTAAAAGTTTTATGTCATTCATTTTTAATTTGGTTTTTATAATACTTTATATTAATCATCTGGGAAACTATCTTGACATCCATCCAAGCAACATCTATCTATCTATCTGTCTGTCCATCTATCTATCTATCTATCTATCTTAATCTCTTAACCTCTCTCCTCTCCACCTCCACCCTCTCTCTCTCCCTCTCCCTCTCTCTTTCTCTCTCCCTCTCTCTCCCTCTCTCTCTCTCTCTCTCTCTCTCTCTCTCTCTCTATCTCTCTCTCTCTATATATATATATATGTATATATATATATGTATATATATATATATATATATATATATATATATATATATATATATATATACACACACATACATACAATTCCATTGTGTACAACTGGATTCTATTTTAAGTACATTTCTTTCCTTTCTTTCAGATTTTTGTGCGAGAAGACATTGATCCAGACTTCCAGTGAAGGTAAGGTCTCATTGTTATTTCTGTTTTTATGTATCACAAAGTAAATATCACAGGAACGTTATTTATAGTTTATCCGACTGACGTCATGCCGCTGGAACAACAAGCATTTACCAATGACGCCGTAAAGCATACATATATTGATGTACACAATATAAATATTTTCATGTACACACAATATTCGGCACCCACACACATGTATAACAATAACAATGAAAGCTGAAATGCCAATCTTAGAACCAACGGCATCACTTGCGATGGTTTGTTTGCGTCTCCCATTGAGACATTGTTT
>JAGDYQ010000030.1:2337470-2344970 GCA_021962125.1 Bulinus truncatus | reverse complement strand
AACATTATCAGCCTGTCAACAGTGAACGTTATCAGCCTGTCAACAGTGAACGTTATCAGCCTGTCAACAGTGAACATTATCAGCCTGTCAACGGTGAACGTTATCAGCCTGTCAACAGTGAACATTATCAGCCTGTCAACGGTGAACATTATCAGCCTGTCAACGGTGAACATTATCAGCCTGTCAACCGTGTGTTGTATTTTACATAAGTTTTCTCGTTTAAACTTGTGTTGGTGTTAGCTTTGTATCATTTTATGTGTGCGTGCTAGTCTGTGTGAGTGTCCACTGTACGTTTGAGTGCTAGTCTGCGTGAGTGTCCACTGTACGTGTGGCGAGTATACCCTGGACATTGTGTTCTGTGAGTAGCCAAAGACCCTGGATAGTGAGAGACTTTGTAACAAAAAAAAAAACCTAAAAAAAAACTTGCGGATCAAATCCCTTTCATTCATGGCCCCAGTGAAAAAAGAAAGAGACGGCTGGCTTAATCTGGTCGCTTCGTTCTAGCCTCCAAAATAAACTAAAAAACAGGGGATCACAGATTTCACTCACACACACACACACACGCACACCTTCATCAATCCCCATAACCCCCACCCCACACACGCAAACACACCATACTACACCCCTTTCTATACGCCCCCACAAATCTCAGTGATGAACAAAAAATGTTCTTGGGGTATTTCCTTTCCCCGCTTTTTCGCATTTTCATTCTGAGGACACAACACACCGTAAGACAAGACATAATCTAATTTAAGTAAGAGGGCGAGGTTAGAGCTAAGGTTGGAGAGGACAGGCGGGTAAATGTTAGAGCTAAGGCTGGCGAGGACAGGCGGTTAAAGGTCAAGCCTCTTTGAGTCCTGAAGACACAGTCCGTGCTCATGCACCGAAGAATCCCTCGTGAAAGAGGTTGATGCAAGCTTCATCCTATATGGCTGAGGTGACGAGTTCAAACCTCACGGTTGGTCTTATTGCTCAACGGGGTCACTGCATCCCCGAGCTACAGCCGAGGTTTATATACATCGGGGCGTATGATGTTCAGGGAGGTATCTACTCCTAAGATCATGGACAGGAAGTAGCTAGGGCTAAAATAAAAAAGGGCTGGAGCTACATTATAAACTGAGAGTTTTGAAAGTTGACTCAATTATTTCAGAATTCATTTTTTTTTCATTAAGCATGTTATTTATATCTCACTGTTATATCAATGTATTTGTTGTTATACTGTTTGTATTTTAAAAAGTATATATCTAATTAAGTGGATTATTGTGGCTGATACAAGATCCACGTGCGGCTCTTCGATGAGTATTTTGCGGCTCCCAAAGAGCAAATTTTTTTTTCTCAATTTATTTAATTACTTTTCTGCACCACTAGATCTTGATACATTTACTTTAGTGTAAAAAAAATGTGTGTTAACTTTATAAAATGATATGTAATAAGAACAAAATGGCATGACTTGGATGCTCCAAAAAACCCAGTCATCTCACAAACTTGGCTCATTAACTCTTTTTTTCCGGGGGTGGGGTGTATAAAATGGACGGATTTTGTAACCACTTGGGGGATTTCTTGTTACATAAGGATGAGGCTTTGTTGCAGTTTTATTTGGGATGTGTGTGTGTGTGTGGGGAGGGGGGAGGAGTAAATTGTACAAAAAGAAACAATTCAAATTTGAATGGTTTAAGGAATGGAATAATATTTACAAATAAATTTAGATAAATAAAATAAAAGGTGCAAACTTGCTCATAAAGAGTAGACATTAAAAGTACATTAGGTATTTAGATGGTTTAAAAATACACGAGTGAATAATAGTGGATATATTAATGTATACAACAAGTGTATGTTTTAATAGCAATTTAGTAAACGCTATTCATACTTCAAATGTATTGATTCTATCTATCTTTCTTTCTTGGTAATGTTTGTGTTTCCTAAAACGCAGTGGCTACGGTTACAGCCAACGCGCATGCACTCTAGCGCTCTAGACGGACTATTTTTTTTTGGATTCCGAATTTTTTTCGCAGTCCAGCTATAGATATTGTTCCTATCCTTAAACCTATCTCTAACCCTAACCCTATCCCTAACCCTATCCCTATCCATATCCATATCCCTATCCCTAACCCTAACCCTAACCATATCCCTATCCCTAACCCTATCCCTATCCCTAACCCTATCTCTAACCTTAACCCTTTCCCTAACCCTAACCTTAACCATATCCCTATTCCTATCCCTAACCCTAATCCTATTCCTAGCCCTAAAAAAAATAGTCCGTCTAGAGCGCTAGAGCGCATCATGGCGTTGATTGTAACCGTAGCCACTTCGTTTCTGAAATCCTTTTTCTTGTAAGCTAAATATTTCTTTGTGTGTGTTTACATACAAATACAAACAAAAAAAACAATTAGGGCTGTGGAGATCAATAAACCAATATATCGATCGATACATTTGTAGACTCATGCCAAATCAGTTTTAATATGTAAATATATTCACGCGCCTCTTGTTGACAATTTTAATCTCTTTCACGCATAAACCCAGAATCTATTTTTAATTACCCCAACCGTCGAGAGTTTATCGGAATATAATTTTCACAAAAAAAAAAATTGTCCATTCAGAGCAAGAGTTATCCCTATGTAACAATAAAACGTTGGATTTGCTTCCCTTTAATTCGCGACATCTCCTCCCCCCCCCCCCCCCCCCTTTTCCCCTTTCCCTTTTTCCCCTGTATTAATGAAGTAGCAAGACAAGAGAGAGAGAGAGAGAGAGAGAGAGAGAGAGAGAGAGAGAGAGAGAAAAGAAAAGAAAAAATGGTGGAGGATGGGGGTGGGTATGAAACTAAGGGTGTGGGGAGTCAGTTCGTTCTCCATTCTGTTCACGTCCAACTTGTGCGCTCGCTGCTACTCTATAGGGCGCGCGGTGAGCCGGGAGTGGGGTGCATTGTGATTATAATGGTGAGCAGTGTTATTTAGCGGGAGTGAGTCTCTCCATATAGACATCACTCGGTCATTTAACGGTATTCTATTCTTTTTTTTTTTTAGTTAGTTGTCGCATTTCTTGTTTTCTGTTGACTGTCTCAAAGTGTTATTTAGGTGGGGTTTTTTTTTCGGTTATTTCAGCTGTGTTAGGACATATGCCGTGATATTACATATATATGTGTAATGGCAGTTAGACATATGCCGTGATATTACATATATATGTGTAATGGCAGTTAGACATATGTCGTGATGTTACATATATATGTAATGGCAGTTAGACATATGCCGTGATGTTACATATATATGTAATGGCAGTTAGACATGCTGTGGGATTAGTAGGACAGGCTTGTTGATAGATAGACGGACAGAAAAATAAATAGATCGATAGATATAGAAACACGGAGAGATAGACTAAATATATATATATATATATATATATATATATATATATATATATATATATATATATATATGTAAATACACAGGCAGACTAATAAATATATTGGTAGAAATAGAAACACAGACAGAGCAATAAATAGATTGATAGATATAGATACACAGACAGACTAATACACAGACAGACTAATATATAGAAACACGGACAGGGCAATGAATAGATTTGCAGATATAGAGACACAGACAGACAAATAAATAGATCGGTAGTTATACAAATAGATAAAGACAGATGTGAGGATATATAGATTTACAGACTGATGGTCTCCGGATGATGCCATACAAGTAAACTAGGCCTGAATATATTGAACCTATTACAAGGTTGAAAAATAACTCATAAGTAGACAGACAGATACATTGAAAAAAAAATGATTTACAGAGAAACTTTTATAAAGACAGACGCGGTGGCAGAAATGATTCATGATAATTGATTGATAGACAAAAAATAGAAAAAAAAAACAAAAATAAGATGTTTATACAAATAGAAATAAATAAATACACGGTTATGTATGGCTAGATACAGATGTACGTAAATTAATAATACATAAGAGACATAGACAAGGATTTTTTTCGTTATTGCTGAACTATTTGTTTCATTGTGAAAAAGTCAATGTTTTTAAAACGACAACCGGCTGCTTGCAGACAGTATATGTAAATTATTTATATTGGCAAAATCTGTGACTTTTCTTGAAAAAATAAACTAAAACGTCCAAGGAAATATTTATTGAAAAAAATCGATAACAATTTCTTTTTTAAACTTTGTTATAAATTCTGAATGCGCATTTGTGAATAAGAACGAATTACTATTTCTGGATTTACTTCAGTTTGATGCATTCAATATTATGGCATGTGGATAAGTAGAAAAATAGAGTCAAAGACACGTAAGTGGCTGCTGTTGTTCTTTTTAAGACAATATTTTAAAAATCAATAAATAAAAAAAAAAAGATCAAATCTCTCTGTCATTGTATGTTGTGTTGATATGTTTCGTATTTTCCGTCGTATTGTTAATATGTATTAATCAAAATCTCTTCAATATGCGAACGAAGTGACAGATTACTAACGTTCTGGCAGGGCCGTAGCAAGGGAGGTACAAATTGAGTACATGTCGGGCCACCCCCCTTAAGTACGGTCGTGATATGTGTGTGTGTGAGAGAGAGAGAGCCCAAATCGGAGATTGTTAGACAGTGTCATTAGGCTTTTGTCAGCCCTAGGCAGACTCCAGAGATGTATGGGGGGCCCAAGCCTTCTTAGAACCATATTTCATAGAAATAAATACCGGGAGGGGCCCATTTAACAAAGGGTGGGGGGGCTTAAGCACCCTATACATTGTAGTTTGAATTATGTATGACATGTGAGTTCATTGCAATGATGCTGTTAATTTGAATAACATACATAACACTTGAGTTAATTGCAAGTTGTTGGTAATTCAAATGTGTCTGTATCTGCACAGTATGTGAGCCATCTGGGTAATTGTATGTTATTATGCTGTTTTCTTTGCTTTCCCAGTGTGATACATACAAGCTCGCACGCAGTCACAGATGTCATATGTCATCGTTAACTTGCTCAGAAAATAAAAAACTGTTATTGGGCCACATCCTAACAGACACAAAAGTATTGCCTATTTCGTTACTAAATTGTATAGACTATCAGGACCGGCAGCCCTAACCCTTGTCAGGGGGGGCCCCCAAGATTCTGGAGGCACAGTCGATTTACTTAACAAGCGAAGGATATAATGGTCACACGGGCCCCCCAGTTGTCAAAGTTTGACCCGGGCCCTAAAATTTAATGTTTGCGGCCCTGAGCCAATTTAATCTTTCAAATATTAGGGGGGAAGGTTTTACTTTTAAAATGAAAATGTCCCCAAAATTATACAAAAGCTCTTAACAATACAAAATCACGTTGGCCAGTCGGCTTTCATTAAACAGTACTTCTGTATCATAACATCTCATCATTAAGTATAGCATTGGTATAAGTAGGTCAACCATGTAGTACCCATGGGCGTATTCATGGGGGGGGGGCAAGGGGTGCATTTGCTCCCCCCCCCTTACATTTAAAAAAATGTCATAAAGTTGTTATTTGCCCCCCTCCCTGGAAAAATTTTTGCCCCCCCCCCCCGGACAAATTCCTAGCGACGCCCATGGTAGTACCAATGATCAATTTGCTGAAAAATAGAATATTATGATCAGATGCAATAAATAGACCAGTGGTCGCCTACACCCGGTCCGCGGTACGAATGTTACTGGTCCGTCCAAGAAATGTTAAATTATTTCCTTTTTATTTATCTCGTGATTTTTGCGACTTTCCATGGACGAGAAATAATCAAAGACCCCCCCCCCTCCCCTTTTCCAGTGGCCCGCGGTGAAATTATCAAACGATGACAGGTCCGTGGCGAGGAAAAAGGTTGGGGAGCACTGCAATAGACTGCAAGACTTTGAGATACCAAGACGCGAATGTATACAATAAAACAATTAGTAAAGACTACTAGATACTTTTAGTTTCAAATCGAAATTCTGGATATTTACATGTACTAATAGTTGCTCTAGTTACTATATGGATATTTACATGAACTAATAGTTGCTCTAGTTACTATATGGATATTTACATGTACTAATAGTTGCTCTAGTTACTATATGGATATTTACATGAACTAATAGTTGCTCTAGTTACTATATGGATATTTACATTAACTAATAGTTGCCCTAGTTACTATATGGATATTTACATGAACTAATAGTTGCCCTAGTTACTATATGGATATTTACATGAACTAATAGTTGCCCTAGTTACTATATGGATATTTACATGAACTAATAGTTGCTCTAGTTACTATATGGATATTTACATGAACTAATAGTTGCCCTAGTTACTATATGGATATTTACATGAACTAATAGTTGCCCTAGTTACTATATGGATATTTACATGAACTAATAGTTGCTCTAGTTACTATATGGATATTTACATGAACTAATAGTTGCTCTAGTTACTATATGGATATTTACATGAACTAATAGTTGCCCTAGCTACTATATGGATATTTACATGAACTAATAGTTGCTCTAGTTACTATATGGATATTTACATGAACTAATAGTTGCTCTAGTTACTAGATAGGTATTTACATGAACTACTTGTTTCTCTAGTTACTAGATAGATATTTACATGAACTAATAGTTGCTCTAGTTACTATATGGACTATTCATAGACCTGAAAAAATTGACTTTCCAATTTGTGGCATTCAACGAATATGTGCTATTAATAGCAGCGATTTTTTTTTTGTACGACTAATGTGTTAAGATAAAGTACACTTTGACTGGACAGAGCCGTTAATTGAAAGGGAACAAAGAGCGTTCAATGTGCCCAGGACAGGTTTGTGGCACTCATGGCTGGCATAAGGCGCGAAGGAGTTTCCTCTTTGCCGTGGCGAAGTGAGTGCTGCCCTGTGCATAGCGAGCCCTCCCCAAGATACGCCATAGGGTTATTATTATTTTTATTTGTTTTATTCTGCTCGTGTTACCAAAAAAAAGTTTTATTTTTACTGTTTCACTGTTTCATCTTTACATTTCTTTTTATTTTTAATCGAATAAGTTTCAAAATGTATAAAACAAACAAAAACTTGTAATCAGACAATAAAAATAAAATACAACAAAAAAATGAACACATTCTAAATAATTCGTCGTTGCTAAAATATTACAGCATTATAAAAGTGACATTCCGATATTCGGTCACAAACAAACGAAACAAAAAATGTCACAGACAGCATCTGTTGTGTCGTCTAGCAGATTATGAGATATCGTTTCCGCGGTGTATGATTAAAGAAAAAAAAATACAATAAACACACCATGATTAATGAATGATGCAGACATGTTTTTGTAGTTGTATGTTTAAACACACACACAAAGAAACAGATATTTTTTTGTAGCTGTATGTTTAAACACACACAAAGAAACCGATATGTTTTTGTAGTTGAATGTTTAAACACACACAAAGAAACAGATATACTTTTGTAGTTGTATTTTAAACACACAAAGAAACAGTTAGATATGTTTTTGTAGTTGTATGTTTAAACACACACAAAGAAACAGTTAGA
>JAGDYQ010000030.1:2252470-2329970 GCA_021962125.1 Bulinus truncatus | reverse complement strand
TTTACTATTTCACTACTTGGCAGCACGTAAGACGACCATCATTTTAAAACAATCATTGCTTAGCCTAGAACGTAATGGCATAAAAATGCGCCAACTTAATGAAAACAGGCGCTCAACTCAGCACTAGCCGATCAACTCAGCAATATAGTTTCTTAATGCTTGGGTAGGTTGGGTAGGGTGCTAATGACAGCATTTATGATGAGTTATCTTCAAGATATCTGTCCACTTCAGCAGAACTTTACTATTAAGCCGGTTCTGCCGCCGTGCAGTAAAACTGAATAGCTGACTGTATTGAAGTTGCACCACCCTGCCGAGTAAGTGGAGTGGAAACTGCACTCAGTGCAATGCAAGCACGCTTTAAGTTTTGTTCAACTTCAGCCTTGTGATCCAAGTTGTCTTGGTGGGGAGGTGGGTGGTGTTAATAGTGGTTTGATTACAATGATTACAAGTAGTGATTGAATTTATGAAGATTACTTTTAAAACAATGTATTAAATCGCTTTTGGTATACTTCAATTAGCTAATAGTGGCAACAGAAAAGTATTGGTATAGAGTATCGAAAATTTTTCGTTTAAAATGTATCGACGATACACAAATCAATACTTGATACAAAAAGGATTGGCAATACAGCAACCAATACTGAAAAAGTATCGCCGATACTGTATTGGCCGATACCGATACTTCGATACTAACAACCCTGATAGATAGATAGATAGATAGATAGATAGATAGATAGATAGATAGATAGATAGATAGATAGATAGATAGATAGATAGATAGATATAATGTAAGGTGATTGCATGAAAAGGTCATGGCCCTAGAGTTATTTTACCGCAACGGATAGAATGACCCCAGCCGACAGCACTAGCTCAAAAATATAGTAGCTGTCTACCAAGTTGATAGAACAGCCCACAATTATTTATCTAATCTGTGGACCGGTCTAAATTTTAAGAAAAAAGAAAACAAGCAATTAAGCCTGTTCCTTTCTGGACACAGGACGTGTTAGCGCATTTTCATGTTATGTATCAGTACGTTTGTTAGCTTTCAGTAAATATTTGTAAATTTTGGAAATGTTTATAAATTCAATTGTGTAATGCATATATCTGTAAAAAAAAATATTATAAAGACGTTTCTTCATATTTGAAAAAAAAATATTTTCTCTTAAATCTAACTACAAGTGGTTTGTGGTTACTGAAATAGGACTCATAATTGAAAACATTCGAAATTGTAGTCATTTAATCGTCTGAAAACTCCGTCAATTGTTGCATAGCTCTGATACTTTCAATTAAGTGAAGCTTACTATTTCATTTGATGAGTTTCTTAATAAATCTTGGTGAAACTACGTGCTGCAGTATTTTGCACCAAATGAATGGGTTATTGAACGTACAAGGTGTAGAATGGGGCCATATATATAATATATAAGCCCCTTAGGAGCCCTGAAGCCCGGCCCTCAGAGGTCCTATCGCGAAATGATGTACACATGGCAGGCCAAGACCTACAAAATGATATATACATCATGGGTCTAGGACTTATGGTTGCTGAGATATAGGGCGCTCCATTATTAATATAGCTTATATAGCAAAAAACGGTACTAAGCCCCCTTTTACGGCCCTGAGAGGTCAGATCGCGAAATGGAAAAAGTCATTTCTTGGCAGGCCAAGACCTACAAAATGATATATACATCATGGGTCTAGGACTTATGGTTGTTGAGATCTAGGGTGATGACAGACAGACAGACAAAACGGGGACAATAGAGCATTTTTTTTCGAAAATGCTCTAAAAACAGTTTCCCTCGTTTTCAATAAGTTGCTAGAATAACGTCTCCTTGTATTGTGAGTTGCTTCCCTTTGATATAAAAGTCAATATTATTTTTTTTATTTTTTTCGATCGATGTCTCCTGTATAGATCAGCATCGACTCCTGTTAGGACGACTGTTGACAGTTGGGAAATGTAAACATACTTCTCTTCTCCCTTCTTCAAACAAACTTTACCAAAACTTTGTTTTTTTCTTACTTTCCCTGCCCTATCAATAAAATGTTTTTTTTTTCTCTTCATATAAATTACATCCGATCTTCCTTACTATTTCAAATAAACAAATTGAATTAAACGACTTTATTTTTTTAAATGATCACCTTTTCTCTCGTTTTAAATGTGTCTCGATATTAAATCTTGATTTTAGAAAAATTAATTCAAAGGATAAATCACAATGAATTAAGATAAGATATTTATTTTAGACTGGTATTTCGTTCCAATAACTTATAGATTTTTTAAGCGCATTTGTGTGTGTGTGTGTCTGCATTTCGACATTTTCAATATTATATTTGCATACTCCAGAGCAATCCATCGCGTATCCCCCGGGCAGGACCGGGCGCGGCACAGGCTAAGGGAAACGTAGCTGTAATAAGATTTGAACTACATTCATCCTCATTCTAAGCCATGGATTAAACTTTGTATACTCCCGTATCTCCTGATGGAATTTGGTTTTTTTTTTTCATTTTCCTCTAGAACACACATACACACCTAGTCATACACATAAACACATATACACACAAATACTCATACACATACACACACATACACACATAAACACACATACACACATACACACACATACACACATAAACACACATACACACACATACACACATATTTTTGCCGCCCAATGCAAGTATTCTGAATACCTCTCCCCCCCCCCCCTTTCCCTCCTTTCCCCTAAAATGATTTTGTCTTTAAAATAACTTTAGCTTTGAGTTGATAATGTGGCCTTTCACCACCCCTCCCACCTCCGACTGTGCCACTTGACGCGACCGCTATTCTGTATTACAGCGCGTTACTGGCCCGGATGTAAAGATAAATGTAGAGTTTGGATTTATATGACGTAGTATGGTGTGAGACTTGGAGAGAGAGAATTTATACCCAAATAAAGATAGAAAGACAAAATCGGAGTAAAAGAAAAAAAAATACAGGGAAAGGTATGAAAGAGAGAGTGAGAAAGGGGGGGGGTGTAAATATAAAAGAAATGTAATAAAAGACAGAGAATGAAAGAAGGTGAGAGAGAAATACTAAAAAGTGCAATCAAAAGTGAATTCCGGCAACGCGACTGCAATCATTCATTGATTTCCCAATTTCAGTCTTGTGTTTTTTGTTGTTGTTTTTGTTTTTAAAGATATTTCTGTTTATGAAATAATTATTGTAATTATTATATCTGTCTTCGTAGTGGAATGCAATGCTTCTGTTATTTTATCCGGTTTCTATTTATACTGTTCCTGTTATATGTTGCGCTGGTATTACATTCTCTAGCTGGTACTGTAACGGCTCAGACACAAATACATGTAACATGAGATGACTGTCGTTGTAAGATAAATAATAAGTTTATTTATGAATGTTCCGGTATTTAGTTGATAGATAGATAGATAGATTAGATAGATAGATAGATAGATAGATAGATAGATAGATAGATAGATAGATAGATAGATAGATAGATAGATAGATAGATAGAGCCTATATCTATGTTTTCAATAAAAAAATGAACAAATGTAGAAACTTGTTGTGAACAAAACAAACATCTCCTAGTTGGCAACAGCTGTACAAAGTAAAAATAAAAAAAAGACAGCGACAAACAATTCCTGATAATCAACAAACATAATTATTTATTCCCGTATCAAAACATCTATCAGATTGTTGCGCAGTAGCTTGTCAAGGGAGATCAGATTTCATAATCTATTTTCAAATTATCCCCCCTTTATTAATTCTGACAACAGCTACTGCATCAGATGGTGGTAAAGAGGGATTGCATATGCCGTCCCCCTTCATAAAAATACAATACTGAAATAGATAAATTCCGAAAAAATTCCGGAGAGTGGTCAGCATGTTGACCATTTCTTTGTTAAAGTAAATAACGCAGCAATGGGAAAAAGTAAAATTTATCTTTAGAGACTTTTATTAGATGGTTGTTTAATTAGATGCATTAGGGACGAGAATTTTAGCGCAAATGATTTGGGCCCAAGAAAATCCAGGAATGTTTTCTCCGCTTTGAGTACCAGTGCCGTAGCGAGCTTAACTCGAGCACAGGGCACTGTAACGTTATTGATTTTTTGTATAACGCTACGTAGTTAGATGTTATGTATTTTGTTGATATTAGGTTATGTAGTAGCCGATGTTCTCTCTGGTTTTACTTCAAAGATGGTAGCGTTCAGTCTCGTGGCACTCACACACAACACACCATTAATAAAGCCAAGTTCCACGATTCAATAACATTTATTTAAATAATAATAAAACACATATAAATGCACTCAAGTGCCGAAATATTCACAAATATGCTTTAGCAGAATAAACGTTGACTGTGTACTGTAAATCTTCAACTTATCTCTGAATGTATACTGTCTTCTCGTATGAGTAAGAGTACGTTTATTTATTAAACTTGATTTCTCTCTGAACACCTGTATACTGTCTTATCTTATAAGAGTACGTATACTTAATAACTTGTCAATATATGTATACTGTCTTGCGGTAAGAGTACGTATATCTAACATGTATACTGTCTTACAGGCAAGAGTACGTATATCTAGTATGTATACTGTCCTACAGGCAAGAGTACGTATATCTAATATGGTGTCTTGATGTCTCTATCTCTATCGTCGTTCTGTCGATCGGTAGGTCTCGATGTCTTTCGTCGGTCTCCCGAAATTTCACTTACATCTCTTATTTATCTGATGGTAAATTATGACGTGCCCCAAAGCCCCAGAACTTTTGATTGCTTCCCTAACACCCTTTCTAACTCATCTACATATTAATGACTCTTATTCCAGCCTAGGGATTGGTGCGGCTAAAAACTCACTATGTCTCCCTTTGTCTCCCTAATTACATCTATCGTCACCTACCTCTGGGGGTCATAGACCTGTGATGACAACCTAATTCTACCCTAAACAAAGATACCGCTGGAATTCTAGTTATCAAAACATATGACTGTGTCCTGGACCCATGAGTTTTCAATGTTAACTAACCAACTGACCCAGTGGTTCTGAAATTGTATGGATCTATCTAAAGCTATACCTTTTTAGCGTTCCTACCCCCCACCACACACACATTCGAAAACCATGTAATATTATATGTAAAATATATCATTTGGCACCCCTTTGTGAGTAGCGTCCGGTTCATGATGCCCCCTTTGCTCACCCCCCTCGCTACACCTCTGCTTATTACACTCAGGTTAAACTTTAAATTTTAGAAAACAAGCCAAAATAAAAATTGAGAAAAAAATTGGAAATAAATTATTTTCAGTAAATAAAAAAAGTTATCTTTCTGAAACAAAGATTATATTTTTTTTAATTTTATTTTATATTTCTAGTAAACTTGCACATCTATGTGATCCAGAGCATGTGATGGGTCACTGGGCTTGACCCATGACCCATATGACCCATTAAGTTCTTGACCCAGACCCATCATGACCCATGACCCATTGAATGATGTTATTTTCAAGATGGCGGCCGTATCCAAAGACACCATTTTGAAATTTAAAAAAATCGCTCGACGACGGGTTTTTTTAGGGTCGGGCGGAGACTAAGGATGGGTGGTGGGTCAGGGAACATTGACCCATGACCCATGTGACCCATCCAATTTTGCGACCCATTTGACCCATTGACCCATTACTTGCTCTGATATGATCGAAGATTCCCGATATTCATATTGTTTGTTCATCAAAACTAAATACTTAAAAAAATAATACCTAGACCATTACGTCTGTCCGTAAAGCAATGAACTTTGTGTACAGCACCGTTGGGAGCTATGTCCCGTGAGTTAAACAGAACGACTAAAAGGTTTTGAGTGACAGCCAATAGATTGCAGACACACATCGCTAATCGTTTGGAGTTAATAATGTATTGCTACAAGTGGAGTTAATATTTTTCTGGATTTTTTTCCTGTGGGTGGAGTTGAATGGCTCCATTTTTTTTTTTTAAAGACCCCCCAACCATTCCCACCATGGAGAATAGAAGATTTGGCAGAAAGGAAAAAGGCGGGAATAAAGTGAAATGTTTGTGACGTAGTTTAATGCAGACGTGAAAACGGAAATGATGTAATCAGTATGACGCTGGCATTTCTGGGAGCTAGGAAATGAAACAGATAGGAGACTAAATCGCTAAAGGGTTTTTTTTTTCAAATGAAACCATTATCTTCGTTGTCAAAAAGGTGAAATGAAAACAATCATATACAATAAGGCGAGATTTTCTACAAACAACACATCGATGGTGCTTTGGTGATGTTGCCCGGTATACATAATGCGGCAAGTTAGAGCGCTTTTGCACCATCCGTGGAGGTGGCATTCTCACAGCATACGTATTTTTACGATACTGGGATAGGGCGGTTTTTTTTTAGTGCCCTCCTCCCGCCACATCCGTATCCTTTTAACTAGATATATCAAAACTATACATCTAGAATGAACAGATTAGCTGATAGAATACTGCGCGTCATTTTAATAGACCAGTTGCCAACGGTGCACATTATTTAAATCGACTAGCGGCCAACGGTGCACGTCATTAAATAGACTAGCGGTAAACGGTGCTAAGTATCATTTAAATAGACTAGCTGCCTCTGGTGATGAATAGTATGTAAATAGACTAGCTGCCAACTGTGCTGTAAAACATTAAAGAGACTAGCTGCCAACTGTGCTGTAAAACATTAAATAGAATAGATGCCAACCGTGCTGTTTAGCATTTAATAGATTAGCTGCCAACGGTGATATACAGCATTTAAAAAAAAAAAGACTAGCTGCCAAAAATGAGCTGTAAGATCAGTAGCGCTAACAGGTCAAATGAAGCTATGCTATCAATTATAAGATCATGAACCATATACTGTAATATCTGGTACGAATATATCGATTGAATTATTATTATCGAATGAATGGTTTTCGAGTTAATATTTTTACAAAGAAGAACAAAAAAAAAAGATAGAAAATACTTCGCTCGTTTAATTTCTTTGATCGTGACCTGAACCCACGTCACTCTTCACAGCCAAGCTGACACCTAGACGCCCCACAACCACCCTCCCCCTAGTACTTTGCACCCTAATTTGCCCCGCCAACTCATTTCCAGAATCGGGCTGACAGCTTCGACAGACGACCGACCCAGTCGTCTGCTAAATAAGATTGCCAAAGTCTGTGCTGTTTTTCTTCTCTCCTCTGGTTTTATTCTTTGATTTGTTTAAATCTATTTATTGACACATTTCGTTCAGTTTTGCTTTTGAAATCCCCCAAAGACCGCTTCTTGCCCTCTCACTACTTTCTGTTTTTAAGTCTTTGATTTTGTTTAAATTTATTCCTGTTTATTGCCCGCTACTTCCAACTCGGTGAGTTAATCCCCGAAGACCGCTACTTTAACTTTATCTCCCTTTTGTGTCTGTGACTATCCTATCATTAACTATGACTTTTTGAAGTACTTTATAACCTTTACTAAACTCTCTTTTTTTCAATTTAAACCTCTGCTAATAGCGAATTACCCTCTAGCAGAATTTCTGCGTGGGGCGGATCTCAAAGAGGGCTAACACAGGCCCCCCACCCCGATTTCCCTGAAGTTTCCCCGCAAAATCACCAAATTTTACATTTGCATATATATACATTTGTTTTCCATGTCCTGTTTTGAAAGGGCCCAACATTTTGTTCTGTGGCCGGGCCCCCGACCTGCCTTGGCCCAACTCTAAGCTCACTGGGGATATATTTAATGAGACTGAATGGGAATTCTAGATTTCCGTCAGAGTCGGAGCGGCCTATGATCAGCATCATAGGGATACGGTACTCTGGATGGTGCGGCCGCAAAAGGGCGCCGAACTAGTAAAGGCCTCCCAAAGAGCGCTATTAAATGTTGTTTTTTTTTTTGCTCCTTTCTAATTGGCATGAGGGCGCCAAATATGTAAGATGTGTAAACAGGGCTCCGAAACAACTACCGGTAGCTACGACTCTGCCTGTGATATATAAATTATTACGGAATATGGCCTATATAGTACTGGCTACACTGTCCATTGAAGGTTGAAATGTAGGTTTCACCAGGGGCGGATCGACCCCCTTCTAGTTACGCCACTAATAGACAAAGTATCCCCCCCTCCAAACGTTGACAATATTTACGTCATTTCTCGACAACAAGAACTACATTGATTTTCAGTGAACTTTTTATTTTTAAAAACAGAACGTATTCATTTTATTGTGTAAATAATTCATTTCTAACACAATCGATTATGTTACAAATACAAAAAAAAATATAAAAAAACATATTTTATCAAACATTATGAGCTTTTGACTTAGTATCTCGTATCTTTGAATAGATTTTGAAAGATTTTTTTTTTAATTAACTTGATTCCATTCCAAGAAACGCACATTATGTTTTTATCTTCACACACAAAAATAAACAAAGCATTTCAGTTTTACTTTGCCCTGATCTTTTCTTACATTTTTTTGGGGAAGATTATAAAACCAGCACCGCGCTAAACGTCACGGTAGACTTGCCGCGTCACACATAATTGATATTTGATTACCCGAATCCGCTACTTCGTTTTGGATCAATTCCTCACAACCGCCATCATTTCTTACAATATGTTTACTCGACGAGTGTCTGGTGCTAACGGCGATGGCGGACAATTCAAATTGTATCTCCCCGTGCAATGAATGGTTCCATCCACAATGGAACAACGGTTGGTCCGTGAACCGAAGACCGAGTTCCGCTTCGTTGGTTTCCCGTTACGCCCCGGGCTCGTAAAGTCGTTAGGTCATTATAATTTGAAACCTTTCGCCAGTTTATTTTATAGCTTCGATTTGAGCAGACTCTCGTGTTATCATTTCTCTCTAGCATTAAACACTTGCAGACTCTCGTGTTATCATTTCTCTCTAGCATTAAACACTTTCAGACTCTTGTGTTATCATTTCTCTCTAGCATTAAACACTTTCAGACTCTTGTGTTATCATTTCTCTCTAGCATTAAACACTTTCAGACTCTTGTGTTATCATTTCTCTCTAGCATTAAACACTTTCAGACTCTTGTGTTATCATTTCTCTCTAGCATTAAACACTTTCAGACTCTTGTGTTATCATTTCTCTCTAGCATTAAACACTTTCAGACTCTTGTGTTATCATTTCTCTCTAGCATTAAACACTTCCAGACTCTCATGTTATCATTTCTCTCTAGCATTAAACACTTGCAGACTCTCGTGTTATCATTTCTCTCTAGCATTAAACACTTGCAGACTCTCGTGTTATCATTTCTGTCTAGCATTAAACACTTGCAGACTCTTGTGATATCATTTCTCTCTAGCATTAAACACTTGCAGACTCTCGTGTTATCATTTCTCTCTAGCATTAAACACTTGCAGACTCTCGTGTTATCATTTCTGTCTAGCATTAAACACTTGCAGACTCTTGTGTTATCATTTCTCTCTAGCATTAAACACTTGCAGACTCTCGTGTTATCATTTCTCTCTAGCTTTAAACACTTGCAGACTCTCGTGTTATCATTTCTCTCTAGCATTAAACACTTGCAGACTCTTGTGTTATCATTTCTCTCTAGCATTAAACACTTGCAGACTCTCGTGTTATCATTTCTCTCTAGCATTAAACACTTGCAGACTCTCGTGTTATCATTTCTCTCTAGCTTTAAACACTTGCAGACTCTTGTGTTATCATTTCTCTCTAGC
Source organism: Bulinus truncatus (assembly GCA_021962125.1). Lineage (NCBI taxonomy): Eukaryota > Metazoa > Mollusca > Gastropoda > Planorbidae > Bulinus > Bulinus truncatus. Next base: position 2,320,300 of record JAGDYQ010000030.1, on the reverse strand, counting down.
ATTAAACACTTTCAGACTCTTGTGTTATCATTTCTCTCTAGCATTAAACACTTTCAGACTCTTGTGTTATCATTTCTGTCTATCATCAAACTCTTGCAGACTTTTGTGTAATCATTTCTCTCTATCATTAAACACTTGCAGACTCTCGTGTTATCATTTCTCTCTATCGTTAAGCACTTGAGCTCATTTTATTTTTTTTTAACCGGTGGTGGTGTAAAGAGAGACAATGGCGGCGCCCCGTTCAGGCGCCCAAATAATGTCGCCTTTGCTTAAGTCAAAATTGAGTGTCGCCCATAATGAATTGCGCCTTTCGCAACCCTAGATACGTCCCTGGTGATAGAACTTTTAAAATAATTTGACCTTACCATGATTGATGCAAAGATGGCAGTGGCATTGTTGTTGAATCGGCTTGGCATAGGCCTAGAGAATGCGGGGCCTAGGCCTAGAGTCAATGCGGGGGCCTAGGCCTAGAGTCAATGCGGGGCCTAGGCCTAGAGTCAATGCGGGGGCCGATGGTCGCATATAGATTAGAGTCTGTCTTTGTTTCAGAACGCTGCTGTAATTGAGGGGGGCCTTTATAAGGCCCAGGGCCTGAGCCGGTTGATGTAGTCTCCGCCCATGAAGGTCGGTTAGTGCACTTATGTAATTTTTTGTTACTTTTTCTCAATTTTAGTTGTTGTTGCCCAACAATATAAACCATCGGATCACGTTGACGTAAAAAAAAAAGAAAAAAAAAGGCTCAGACAGGGATTTCCCGATGTTAAATTTATACCTCAAGTTTTAAAAATAGATTAGTTCAAATCGGGAAGTCCAATCTCAGAAACTGGGGATGACAGTCGAAAGGTGAAATAGCTTTCGTTTGGTATTGAATCCATCTGGTTTATAAAGGCTAATTTTTTTTTTAAATTTCATTATTTGTGTTTTGAATTCACTTTCTTAAAACGTTTTTACCATGTTGTTTAATTTTAAAAAAATATGATTAAGTTAAAAGTGAACTCGGGGATTAAACAGGCAAATAGTGTTGCTAACTTACTTTTGTGTTGACCCTGCCCGTCCCACACACAGCCCCGTAGCGTGAAAATTCTACAGCAGGGGCCAGGCATTCTACAGCAGGGACCAGGCAATAGCAAGGGGGCAAGTAATACATTTTACTAAGTAGAGCAAATAAGCAGAGGGGGGCCAGACAAAACGCAGGAGGGGGCGGCCCCCCTTTGCCCCCCCCCCGCACGCTACGAGCCTGCCCACACACACACACACACACAACACCATCTCTCCCATTGAACGCAATCAGCGATCGCATAATATTAAATGATCATCACAAACAGAGCAGGATGAAGATTTGCAGCAGGTTTTAAACTTGGTACGAAAAAATGGCGTAATGTCCTTCAATATTTCACTCAATATTTCTTGATTTTTCAGAAGTTGCAAAGAGTTATTCAGACCACCAATCCCCTCACCTCCACTAATTTTAATGAAATACGCGCGGTGAAGAATAGTAAGGGCAATCGACATAGTCTGACAAACTAGGGTCAATTTGTTTCAAAGGCCTAAGGCCATATTCTTGTTAGCCAAATTGTAAACCAAGCCATGATTTAAAAAAAAAATTAGGTTAATTACTTTAACTCTAACCCTAAACTCTTTTATTTAGCCGATCTGTAAAGTAAAGAATCTTACAAACATATATCTTGTAACTGCAATATATCTACAATTTAATGACCATTCACATAACACGTATCTTATAACTGCAGTCTATCTACAGTTTAAGGACCGTTCACATATTACGTATCATAAAATTGATGAATAATGTATTTTCCTTATCCAATAATAACATCATATAACAATACTCTATGAAAGCGGTTTGTCCAAAACTCAACTTCCAACAAACAAACGTACCAACCTGTAAAACAAACCAACCTACAATTCTACCAACCTCCAAATCTACCAGCCTACAAACATAACAATCTAAATAAACCTACCAACCTACAAACCTTATCTTCCAAAGAAAAATGTTTGGATTTTATTTTATTATGTGCTGTTTATAGAAAAAGATGTTAAAAAGATGTTAATAAGATGTTACCTTATAGAAAAGACTTTCAAAAAAAAAACACTACCATGTAACACATTCTACTTAACAGCTGACCATTCATATCACGCCGTCATGGGTTACGTAACATGCGAACGTCCCTTAATTCTAAATGGGGCGGATTCAGGCCCGTAGCGTGGAAATTCTACAGCAGGGGCCAGGCAATAGCGAGGGGGGGGGGGCGGCAGGTAATACATTTTACTAAGTAAAAAATAAGCAGGGGGGTGGGGCAGACAAAACGCGGGAAGAGGGGCCCGGCCCCGCTAGCCCCCCCCCCCGCACGCTACGGGCCTGGGCGGATTCAAATGTTTTCGCCCAGTGCAAAGGCAAACTCGAAGAATTCAGTCACTTCCAAAGTCTCTGGTGTAAGCGCCCTCAATATGTCCGTAAAGTGTGTGTGTGTGTGTGTGTGTGTGTGGAGGGGGGGGGGTAGATTGCAGATCACTATTTGGTCAACTGCCTCGCCCACACTGGTCTTCGCTCAACTGAGCTTCGTCGAAATAGGTCACCTTACGTCTGTGTCAAAATAGCATCGGTAAAAGGTCAACTGCCAGGCCCAAAATGATCTATGCTCGACTGAGTTTCGCCAAAATGGGTAGCTTTCTGTCTGTACTCTAAAAAATAAATTATCACTTGCAACCCCCCCCCCCCGTAACGCCACCTTCTTTTTAGCCACAAGGGTAACTACTCTTAATTTATACCCTCTAAGGATTAAGTTATCCGTAGAACAGTTTTTCAGACCACTGAATCGTACTGAACTGGAATTATGTTATCAATGCAAGGGGGGGGGGATATAAAAGAAGATCTCAAAGCTTATTTTGTTAATTCTACATAAACACTGGGCTGTGTTTGTTGCTTTATTATTTGTAATCATTCATTAGATGCGTTAGAGATGTCTCACCGACAATGGACAATGTTGATCAAATGACGTAATCAAAAAATGGTTAGAGTTATTTCGTCGAGACTACTTTACTAACGATGAAATGACGTAATTAAAAAATGTTTGGAGTTTTTTTTTTCATCGAGAGTACATTAATATTGATAAAATGACGTAATCAAAAAGTAAAGTTTGCATTATAAGCAAATTGACACATAAAAAAAAAATGTTGACTTAACGTCGTTTAAAGTAATATTCATCGCTAAACGATGATACGTCGACAGAGTTGCGCCCTATTTTACGCTGAAACCGGTTAAATAACCTGTCGGTTACTGCTGACGTCGGCTTTAAAAAAAAAACAATGCTAACGAAAATTCTTTAGAGTTATTCTGACATTGTGTTCTATTATCGTTGTATCGTATAACACTGATGTATATGTCAGATGTCATTAATGTCATGTGCCGTTGTGATTCATTACGGTCGTTACATCTCCGTTGTTAGTGCACTTGCCTTGAGTGTTATTTTCATGTTGTCTTTATTTTCTTTCTATTTTCGCTTTTGTCTGTGAGTCACCTGTGTGTTTGTTTGTGTTTGTGTGTGTGTGTGTGTGTTTGTGTGTGTGTGTGTTTGTGTGTGTTTGTGTGTGTGTGTTTGTGTGTGTGTGTCAATTGGTGCAGGGCCGGCCTTAGGAATTGCGGGGCCCAATTTAACGGATTCTTGCGAGGCCCCATATTCTACAATAAAGACTATTACTATTAAGACTAAATGTAATATGCGGGGACCCTGCCAGGCGCGGGGCCCAATTTGTAGCAATTTTTCAAATCGGCCTAAGGCCAGCTCTGACTTGGTGAGTCTGTCCCCCCCCCCCACACACACCAATATATACACTTTATACACGTGTTTTTCTTCTCCTGACACACGACCTGATGTTAGGTCAGTCATGGGCAAACTATGGCCATCGAGCAAACTACTGCCATCGAGCAAACTACGGCCATCGAGCAAACTACGACCATCGAGGCAAACTACGGCCATCGAGCAAACTACTGCCATCGAGCAAACTACTGCCATCGAGGCAAACTACGACCATCGAGGCAAACTACGGCCATCGAGGCAAACTACGGCCATCGAGCAAACTACGGCCATCGAGCAAACTACGACCATCGAGCAAATTACGACCATCGAGGCAAACTACGACCATCGAGGCAAACTACGGCCATCGAGCAAACTACTGCCATCGAGCAAACTACTGCCATCGAGGCAAACTACGACCATCGAGGCAAACTACGGCCATCGAGGCAAACTACGGCCATCGAGCAAACTACGGCCATCGAGCAAACTACGACCATCGAGCAAACTACGACCATCGAGGCAAACTACGACCATCGAGGCAAACTACTGCCATCGAGCAAACTACAGCCATCGAGCAAACTACGGCCATCGAGGCAAACTATGACCATCGAGCAAACTACGGCCATGGAGGCAAACTACTGCCATCGAGCAAACTACGACCATCGAGCAAACTACGGCCATCGAGCAAACTACGACCATCGAGCAAACTACGGCCATCGAGGCAAACTACGACCATCGAGCAAACTACGGCCATCGAGCAAACTACGGCCATCGAGCAAACTACGGCCATCGAGGCAAACTACGACCATCGAGCAAACTACGGCCATCGAGGCAAACTACTGCCATCGAGCAAACTACGGCCATCGAGCAAACTACGACCACAAACTACGACCATCGAGGCAAACTACTGCCATCGAGGCAAACTACAGCCATCGAGCAAACTACGGCCATCGAGTAAACTACGACCATCGAGCAAACTACGGCCATCGAGGCAAACTACTGCCATCGAGGCAAACTACGACCATCGAGCAATTTACGGCCATCGAGCAAACTACGACCATCGAGCAAACTACGGCCATCGAGGCAAACTACGACCATCGAGCAAACTACGGCCATCGAGGCAAACTACGACCATCGAGCAAACTACGGCCATCGAGCAAACTACGGCCATCGAGCAAACTACGGCCATCGAGGCAAACTACGACCATCGAGCAAACTACGGCCATCGAGGCAAACTACTGCCATCGAGCAAACTACGACCATCGAGCAAACTACGACCATCGAGGCAAACTACGACCATCGAGGCAAACTACGACCATCGAGGCAAACTACTGCCATCGAGCAAACTACGACCATCGAGCAAACTACGGCCATCGAGCAAACTACGGCCATCGAGGCAAACTACGACCATCGAGCAAACTACGGCCATCGAGGCAAACTACGACCATCGAGCAAACTACGACCATCGAGCAAACTACGGCCATCGAGGCAAACTACGACCATCGAGCAAACTACGGCCATCGAGGCAAACTACGACCATCGAGCAAACTACGACCATCGAGCAAACTACGGCCATCGAGGCAAACTACGACCATCGAGCAAACTACGGCCATCGAGGCAAACTACGACCATCGAGCAAACTACGACCATCGAGCAAACTATGGCCATCGAGGACAAGTGTGGCCCTTCAGGATTTTTTTATCCGGCTTGTGCTATTATTCCCCGGGGCTGGCTCTTACCAAATGACGCTCACATCTTTATGTATATTATTTCGTAGGAACAGCCCATCCCTCAGCTATTGGTGCGGCCCTTTTTTTTAATTTAAGAGCCCACTGTGGCCCGCTGTTCAAAATGTTTGCCCACCTTCGCGGCCTACCACATTACATAACCTTAACATGAGAACAAGTGTTATAATCATATGAACATGCTTATATAATACCTTATTTAGCTAACTCTCGAATATCCGGATTACGGGGAATTCAGTTCTTGCGTTATCCAGACCAGATTAATTAAAAATATCTAATGGTTTAGATTATGAGAAATAAGGGATTTTAATTGCTCTGGGGCTGTCCAGTATTTTTTATGTTTAAGCCTTGGCTAATCCCCCCCCCCCAGATTTACCTCTGCATAGAGCCGCCCCCCCCCACCCCCGGAACATGTATACCCAGCTCTCTGTGTAGAGACGTAAGCTTTAAATCTTTTACCTGCATCCTTGACCTCACAGTTCACTTTTTCTGAGAAAGACCACCTGAGAATGCGCGGCTTGATTTAACTGTGAACTAAATCTCCGCTGATTGTCAAATCTACCGGGGGGGGGGGGGGAGGGCAGCAATTAACACCCTACTACATCATAGATAGCGCTGGGCGGGGCTAGAGTATGTCATAGTATGTTACAACCGTTTTATTTTTTTTTTTGGCTCTGGGAGTGGCTCTATTTTATTGGACAAATTTTAAGGTGTTGGAGATTGGGCGATGAGATAGGTTGTGGTGGATGTTGGGATGGGGTGGGGTGAGGGAAGGTGTATATGGAAGGAGGGGGTAGAAACGAGAAGATTAGTTTAATTTTCTATGAACGTACGACTGAATCAGGATTCAAGGCTTCAACCCCCCCTCCTCTCACTGAGCTAAATATAGCGTAATCAGGCGACTTAAAAGCCACGCCCCCTAACTTTTGGTGTTTGTTTTTTTTTTATCTACATGTCTAGCGGCTAAATCAGTATTTAAAAGGTCTCCTGCCACTTTCCATATCTTAACTTTTAACTACGTACACATACACTTATTGTGCGACCAGGGGAGAGAGAGAGAGAGAGAGAGAGAGAGAGAGAGAAAGAGAGGATGAGAGTGGAAGAGATGAGGATAGAAAGGCAGAGACTAGTGAGCTTGATGGGGGGGGGAAGAGAGAAAGGGGATGAGATAGAAAGAGGAATGGAGTCAGGTCTAGACAGAGCCATTCTATCGTTCTCGGGGGCCCCCACATTGGATGGGGGAGGCTTAGTCAAAGGTACATGTGCGCGACCTGGCAAGCTAACTGCTGTTAAAACCACACCTAATGAGTCACTGGGGTCTCTAGGAATCATTGAATACTGGGGGGGGGGCATCTGACAGCCCCAACTGATTCAATTCATTTTCCACAGTTCCTCGTTGCTGACAAAATTTGAAGTTTCGATAAGGGAGGGGGGCTCCGTTTATAATAGGGGGCCCCTAAGCAGCCGCGTTATTGCCTATTCTAAAGAAGGGCCCGGTGGTTGGGATAGAAAGAGAGTAGGCTGTAAGATTTAAAGCGAGAGACGGAGAGACACACACACACACATGTACAAATAAAATGACATTAGTTCGTTGATTTATCGACTTATCACCGTTGATAAGAGCTGGGCGCTGACGTCACATACCACGTGTCGGTGTGTTTGTACGAACAACACTGTAAATCTCGCGTCACTTCATGCAGGGAGGCGTGGCCGTGGGGTTTCATCGTTTCAAGGGAAGAATCATTTTCACGGCTTTGGTCGTGGCGACCCCTTGCGCAATCCACCCTGTACCCACACTTTTTTTATATGGTTATTCCCTGTAGCGCCGAATTAATAAAACGGTTACCTAGATATAGGAAAGAATGGTTAAATATGGATCACATGTGTGTCAAAACTTGAGGTCGATGGTGCCAACATGGTGGTCCTGGGTTCGAGCCCTGGAATATCACAACATTTTTTTTAAGGTTTTTTTTGAAGCTTAATGTTTAAAGTCTATTTTTTTTAATATGAATCAATACATGCTCACTTCTCGAAAAAAAAATTACAATTTAAATCTAACAAAAAATACAATCAATTTTAGATGGGCATATATTAATTTCCACAAGTATCCTTCTGAGTGGCGGCGAACGGAAAATTTAAATTAAAAAAAAATACATTCACGCTACTCGATGGAGAAAATTAAAATTTGATCATATATACTAAGTGTGATTATTTATGATTAAAAAATTTTTATTTTTCTATTTTTATAGTTAATTTTTTTTTCCCGACCTGAACTGTTTTTACTATAATGTTTAGATGCGTTGCCTGGCGACCAAAATGGCGTCGTAAACAAAATAGCTCATCAAGGCCTAGGCAGGTTCCATCCAATTGGTGCATTACGTTGTAATGCATTACGTTTCCCGTAGTGCCTCCATGGTCATTGCACTATCAACTATGATGGGGAGGAAAGAAGGTCACTGCAAAAAAATCGTCCTGTGGTCTTTTATAGGATCTAAGAGATTAACTTCTCCTTACATGGATCTTTAACCTCTCCTTACATGGATCTTTAACCTCTCCTTACATGGATCTTTAACCTCTCCTTACATGGATCTTAATTTATCTATCGTTCAGACTGTCTTTCTAAACATGTATCTGTTTATCTATTTATCTACTGCTTATATATGAATCAGTTAATAAACTATCTTACACCTGACTTACAAACGTATGGAACAAATATTAATTTGAGCAATAAATGAAAAAAAAATTCTGGCTAAATTTATCCCTTAATTAAATTCTCTAGGGATAAACAACAGTCAACGAATGAGACAGGCAGACCTTACATCACAATTCTTGAGAGTGAGTTCCCTTGTTATCTGCAACTCTTGTGTCTTTCCCCAAAGTCACGCTGACACAGACTACATCGTAAATCTTATAGACCCCCACGGACACTTTTTTTGTCTATATAGATCTGAGATTTTTTTTTTTAATTTCTCTTATGTTTTTGTTCCTCCTTGCTAAACTATCGGAAGAGAGTGACCGGAAGTGAGCTATTTATAGAAAACAAAATGTAAACAATGTGTGAGGCGAGGGTAACGATTACATTCTGAAGATCATATTCATTCGATAGCACCTTAACAGCCGGGCATACCGTTGGGCATACAGCTAGACATATAGCTGGGCATACAGCTGGTCACGCAGCTGGACATACAGAGAGACTAATAGCTGGGCAGAAAGCTAAAAATATAGCTAGACATATAGCTGAGCATACAGCTGGACATATAGCTGGACATACAGCTGTGCATACATCTAGACATATAGCTGGGCATACAGCTGGACATACATTCTCCAGCTCAGTAAGACATTATCATGAAAACATTCGTTTTGGGGATAAATGTTCAGACTCCTCCGTACAATTTAAATACAACTATCGGCGGGCTAAGAATTTTATTCCGCTCCTGTGACTTATCTCTCCCCTTCCCCCACCCCCGGCCCTCGCCCCGCCCCTAACCTTCAATGGGCATATGCATAGACTAACAATATAATCACTTTTACATGGGCAGAAATCAGACACATACATAAACAATCCACAAACATATACACTGACTGTCACGGGTTGTGACTAATATGTCGAAACTATCCCCTTACTCCAACCCTTAACTTAATAATATTACTAACTGTAAAGGTATAATTGTGTAAAGGTATAATTGTGTAAAGGTGTAATTGTTTCGTGTAAAAATATAATTGTTTCGAAACACTAGGATCACTTTTAATTTAACTAAATCCAGGTTTTTTATATTTCCGGAAGTAAGAATAAATTTAACAGTTGAAGATCCACTCTCGTATAGGACAGACGTGTCATTGTAGTTATTCTGAGTGATATATATTATGGTATTCTGAGTGATCACGAGAGAGTTATAGTTCACCTCCATGTTGGAGATATTGAGCTAGACAGTTTATTATATACATGTACTTGGATATTATAGATGGATCCTTTGAACTTGATTGAGTTCCTATTTGAATGTGATAATTTATTGGATTGATTTTACAATATGTACTCGGAATTTATTTCATCATTTTATTTATAATATTATTGTGTCGAGAATAAATACTTGAATCAGCAAAGTACTCTTATATCAAGTTATTTGATGTTGTGATTTGTAAATAATAAAGAACCGCCACAGCTACCAAATACACGCCTCCAGTTCACAATAATATAAAGAAGTAATAACCTGTCAAGGCTGATAGCAGTGATAGCACAAAGTAATATACCCTGACAATGGTGGCAGCATGGAGAACCTAAGCATCCCGAAGACCAGAGAGACCAGTATACTGTTACCAGTTTGCAAGTAAAAGTTCATCTTCCAGAGGCGGCACCAGAAGAAGTCGATTCAACCCGACGGAGCCCCACGGTGACCCACAGCACAGTGACCCACATTTTCAAGTCGACGTGTTCCGACACTGAGATCGTTAATAACTAACATCTCTAATTGATTGCGACAGTCTCTACTGTTCAGTCATTTGTCGTGCTTGGCAATTGTATGCCAAATAATTCTTTTACACTTTGATGAGTGTCAAGTATCCAGTATTACAGAATTCGTCCTTTTTCTTTTTGACATTGTATACTGAAGAACTTTGACTGCCGTGACGTCACTACACAAGAGGAATTCAGGTCAAGATGGCTGCTTGCTACACACAACACTAAAGACTGTGCTTGTTAGTGCTTGTATTAACATTATTAGGAACCAGGAGCATCCGAGTTAATCTTTTGACAAGAAGAAAGAACAGCAGAACAAGGAAGACAAGTATACTTACTTTAAATTTAATTAATAATTTTTTTTCTTCTCTCCTATTTTATTTTCCCCTTATAATCAGTGTTCATTTATGTTATTTGTTTCATTAATGGGTGGTGGAGTGGTGAGTCAGTTGAACTAGTCATCTGGCGCTTTCTGTTAGGACATACTGATTCTCTTTCTGGATCTTTACACTTAATTGTGTGTTGATTGATTAATTTTGGATCCAGATAGATTATCGATATCATGTAAATATTTAGTTGTCTGCGACTTGTTTGTTCATTGTTTAAAACCCTTTGTTTAAATATTGTCCGAAATTTTTTTTTTTTCTACCAGTTTTGTCGATGTCTCGTCTAGTTTAATCATTATTTTTCTCTCATGTGTACTATCATACTCTATTAGGAATTTTTTTCGCTGATTCTGTTATCGTTTAAGTCCTGTCTTGTAAAAACCTTATTTCTTCATAATTATTTTTTTTTTTTTTTTTTTATTATTTATCATTTATTAGACACTGAACACTGACCCCCCTTCTATTTTTTTTTTTACTTCAATGTACAGTATTGTATAATGATTTTTGCCATGTAATTTAAGTCAATGCCAGTTAGTAGTATTCAGTGCCAGTTGTTATTGATCAGTGCCATGATTTTTGCCATGTAATTTAGGTCAATGCCAGTTAACAGTACTCAGTATTTCTTGAGGTTTCATTGATTATAGATTTATGTATTGCCAGTGATACAGTATCAGTATCATATATTTTTCTATAATAGTGATTTTTCTCACTATATTTCCCTATTTGATATATCTGAACCGGCAATATGGAGGCTAAAAATATAGAAGAAAATTTATGGGAAGTATATGAGAGGAGAGGTGAAAAATATGGTCTAACAGGAGAGAAACTCCTACAATTTATTAAAGAAAACGTTGAAAAAGAGGAACTTAAGGCTAAAGAAAGATTAGATAGAGAAGACAGACTTGCTCTTAGAAATCTTGAAAAGCAGGAAAGATTAGAGAAAGAGAAAATGCAGGAAAAATTAGAGAAAGAGAAATTAGACAGACAGGAAAGATTAGAGAAAGAGAAAATACAATTAGAAATAAAAAGATTAGAAGCAGAAATAGAAATGAAAAGAATAGACTCAGAGCAACACACAAAAACACTGCAAAAGAATAATACAGGTGGTAGACCACATATAGCTCAGTTTAATTCTAAAGATGGTAACATTGATGCATATTTGGCCAATTTTGAATCTATACTTACAGTTAACAATATACCAGAGTCTGAGTGGACTAAATATGTACTAGAAGCATTCCGTGGTGAATCAGTAAGCGTATTGCAAATGTTAGGACGACCAGAACATAAATCATATAATGAAATTAAGCAACACCTCTTAGATTTTCATAACAAAACTGAGGAACACTATAGGAATCTGTCCCACAATTCAATAATGACTGAAACAGAACACCCTACAGCCTATATAAATAAATTGGAGTCCTATTTAAATAACTACATTAAAATGGCTGGCATAAATGCATCTGATCCCCAACAAATTATAGAATTAATGCTAGTAGACAAAATTTTAAACATAAGCTCCAGCAAATTATTCTCTTTCATTAAATTAAAGAAGGTCAATTGCAAGAAAGATCTTATTTCCACATTATCTGATTATAAAGATAGTAATCAAGATGTCCCCATGTTCAAAAGTAAGAATGACAATACTTTTAGTGCCATTAGACACAAAAACAAATCACAATACAGTTACAATGATAATAGATATAGAAGCTTACCTGCCAGATTTCCTAATAGGATGCAAAGGACTTGTTATTACTGTCATAATCCAGGACACAATATAGCCAAATGCAAGTTATATCTCAACAGAAATAGATATGTGAATAATGGTCAGGTACAAGAAAGCAGATATATACCCAATAGACAGTATCATAGAAACAGTAATGATAGATCTTCTAGTAGATATCAGGGACAATATAGAAATAGACAGTCACCAAACAATAGTCCTCCTAGACATAATAATGATAGAGGCAGATCCTTAAATAGAAATAACAAAGTGCATAATGTTAATGCTTTGCTAAGTAACAATGGTAATTTGATATTTTACCCCTGTTTTCTCAATAATAAACCGGTTATGTGTTCTTAGAGACACAGGTGCTACATGTGTAGTGGTAGATGTATCTCTTGTTCCACATGAGTGCATGATGGACAGTTCAGAGGATATTAAATTAGGAAATGGTCACACACTTAGCTGTAAGAAAGCCATGATAGATATAGACACCCCATGGATTAGTGGGAAAATTGAGGCCATAGCTATGACATCACCAGTAGCCCCTTTAATTATAGGTAATATTCCAGACATTAAACCAGATAATTCTCAAGAGTTATTTACATTTTGGTTAAGTAACAAAGAAATAAACATACAAAAAGTACTGAAATCTATAGATAAGGACCCGATAGAAAATGATACTACTACTATAATGCAAACTATGCAAAATTCTGAAAAACAGACAGAGGCAACAATAGTAAAACAAATAAACTCAATTTCAGTTGTTACACATAATAATAAACAAGGTAAGAAAGAGTCAACAGTATCAGATAAACACAAATTAATATGTTTTCATTGTAAGAAACCTGACCATAAAGCAAATAGATGCACCCTAAAGTTTAAACATATTGAATGTTATTGCTGCCATAATTTTGGTCACAAACAATCATTTTGCCCCTTTAGATATAAACAAACTAGTAATACCTATGAAGAAAACATCAGAATTAGACAACAACCACAGAAGACATATAGTAATAGACATACACACAATAGCAAAATGAGAGATAAACAACCACAAAATGACTATAGAAATGGACATGTACAGAATAAATCCAACCATGTAAATAACAATAAATGCAGAACAAGACAAATATATGAGATAAATAAACATACAAATTATTTTAATAAGCTTCAATGTAGCTACTGTAAAATTTTGGTCACACAATGAATAATTGCTTTAAACTTAGACATATTTCTTATTTGAAACCCAGTTTGAGAAAACACACACATTCAAGAGGCACATTGTTTAATAAGAAACAAGACTTAGATGAAAATGATAGATTTAGATTTAGCACATATTAAGCATTCAGACAATTTCATACCAGATATTTTATCAAGGCTAACTGAATAAATTGATCAGATATTTTGTTGCTGGCATAATAATTAAATAACAATTAATAACATACAAAATATTTTTCTTGATTGTTAAATGAAATTTATCTTAGACTTAACTAGTACACATATATACATACATTGATAAATAATAATGTGATTTACATAGATATTATAAATGGAGAATAGTGATTTGAGTTAGCATATTTGGTAACACATAGTAATTTTTTTTTAGAAATTCTTACTCAAGAATATAAATTCATTCAGCATGATATATTATGATTATATTTTTTGTTGTGTATGGCACATTGTACTTCATGTTAATAAATGACTTGGCAATAATTTTTTTTTTTGAAGATTGTTAATGTTAGGTTGGTGTTTAAAAACACTGACATGGCAATTTTTTTTGTAATAGAAAGACATTGTGAACAATTTATTCTATATAATGGCATTGAACAAATTTTTTTTTGAGATGGCATACATTGGCATTGTAATTTATATTTTTTTTAAATATTGCATGAATTGACATTGATTAGCAAATTATTGTATATAATGGTATTGTACATTATTTTTATCATTTACTTAGTACATATTAGGAAGATTGTTTACATAGATTTTGGTAACATGAAATAACATTTTTTTTGTGACATGATTAGTTGTTACCATTACTTGTAATTATTTGGGTACCACAAACTTGTACTTGTTCACCAAATTTTGAGGTGATATACATATTGATATAACAGGATAAAAAAAAAAAAAAAAAGTATACCACTGTTAGACATTGTGTAATTTGAAACTGTGGAATATATTATGTTGGTACTATGAATTAGTTATAATGTTGAGATGGACTTAGGTAATATTGTTCATAATCATTTGTTTTTTCTCAATTAGTTATTGTACTTGGTTTATCCAAGGGTTGGTCGGAAAGGACCATATAAGCAGCAGGGACGCTGTATGTTGATTGTACCCCATGAGATCCAGCCAGGTGGCTGATGATTATTATTTATTGAATTAAGAGTATGGACATCGGTATTGTCATACTGTCTTATTTGAATTTCTTCGGATAACTACGCATATATTTAAGTTGGGCATAGGAATGCCATGATATTGTAATTGAGTTTAATGGGGATATAGAATATATTTTGGCATCGCTTCGGCACGATATGCCATGTTGTATACAGTAACAATTGATAAAATAATTAATTTGATTTTGACAATGCTGTAGTATTAAGATACCACATTGTAAGACATATAATTTATGGTTGTAACTTCTGTCAATATTTTTCATGATGTTGATGCAAATATATGCACCTATAATGTTATTTTGTAGATAACTTATTATAAATAGAAATACAAGTGTATATATATTGATGTATATAGTTACTCTAGTTGCATAGAGTGGAATATTTTTTTTGATACATTGATTGTAACTTATCATAAATTAAGGATGGTACAGATCTATAGTGCAATTAATAATAGTTTTTTTTTAGAGAAATGTTGCACATTTTTTTGGTGGGTGGGGAGGTGTAAAGGTATAATTGTGTAAAGGTATAATTGTGTAAAGGTGTAATTGTTTCGTGTAAAAATATAATTGTTTCGAAACACTAGGATCACTTTTAATTTAACTAAATCCAGGTTTTTTATATTTCCGGAAGTAAGAATAAATTTAACAGTTGAAGATCCACTCTCGTATAGGACAGACGTGTCATTGTAGTTATTCTGAGTGATATATATTATGGTATTCTGAGTGATCACGAGAGAGTTATAGTTCACCTCCATGTTGGAGATATTGAGCTAGACAGTTTATTATATACATGTACTTGGATATTATAGATGGATCCTTTGAACTTGATTGAGTTCCTATTTGAATGTGATAATTTATTGGATTGATTTTACAATATGTACTCGGAATTTATTTCATCATTTTATTTATAATATTATTGTGTCGAGAATAAATACTTGAATCAGCAAAGTACTCTTATATCAAGTTATTTGATGTTGTGATTTGTAAATAATAAAGAACCGCCACAGCTACCAAATACACGCCTCCAGTTCACAATAATATAAAGAAGTAATAACCTGTCAAGGCTGATAGCAGTGATAGCACAAAGTAATATACCCTGACAATGGTGGCAGCATGGAGAACCTAAGCATCCCGAAGACCAGAGAGACCAGTATACTGTTACCAGTTTGCAAGTAAAAAGTTCATCTTCCAGAGGCGGCACCAGAAGAAGTCGATTCAACCCGACGGAGCCCCACGGTGACCCACAGCACAGTGACCCACATTTTCAAGTCGACGTGTTCCGACACTGAGATCGTTAATAACTAACATCTCTAATTGATTGCGACAGTCTCTACTGTTCAGTCATTTGTCGTGCTTGGCAATTGTAT
Source organism: Bulinus truncatus (assembly GCA_021962125.1). Taxonomy (NCBI): domain Eukaryota; kingdom Metazoa; phylum Mollusca; class Gastropoda; family Planorbidae; genus Bulinus; species Bulinus truncatus. The sequence continues at coordinate 2,304,422 of JAGDYQ010000030.1, read as the reverse complement.
GCCAAATAATTCTTTTACACTTTGATGAGTGTCAAGTATCCAGTATTACAGAATTCGTCCTTTTTCTTTTTGACATTGTATACTGAAGAACTTTGACTGCCGTGACGTCACTACACAAGAGGAATTCAGGTCAAGATGGCTGCTTGCTACACACAACACTAAAGACTGTGCTTGTTAGTGCTTGTATTAACATTATTAGGAACCAGGAGCATCCGAGTTAATCTTTTGACAAGAAGAAAGAACAGCAGAACAAGGAAGACAAGTATACTTACTTTAAATTTAATTAATAATTTTTTTTCTTCTCTCCTATTTTATTTTCCCCTTATAATCAGTGTTCATTTATGTTATTTGTTTCATTAATGGGTGGTGGAGTGGTGAGTCAGTTGAACTAGTCATCTGGCGCTTTCTGTTAGGACATACTGATTCTCTTTCTGGATCTTTACACTTAATTGTGTGTTGATTGATTAATTTTGGATCCAGATAGATTATCGATATCATGTAAATATTTAGTTGTCTGCGACTTGTTTGTTCATTGTTTAAAACCCTTTGTTTAAATATTGTCCGAAATTTTTTTTTTTCTACCAGTTTTGTCGATGTCTCGTCTAGTTTAATCATTATTTTTCTCTCATGTGTACTATCATACTCTATTAGGAATTTTTTTTTCGCTGATTCTGTTATCGTTTAAGTCCTGTCTTGTAAAAACCTTATTTCTTCATAATTATTTTTTTTTTTTTTTTTTTATTATTTATCATTTATTAGACACTGAACACTGACCCCCCTTCTATTTTTTTTTTTACTTCAATGTACAGTATTGTATAATGATTTTTGCCATGTAATTTAAGTCAATGCCAGTTAGTAGTATTCAGTGCCAGTTGTTATTGATCAGTGCCATGATTTTTGCCATGTAATTTAGGTCAATGCCAGTTAACAGTACTCAGTATTTCTTGAGGTTTCATTGATTATAGATTTATGTATTGCCAGTGATACAGTATCAGTATCATATATTTTTCTATAATAGTGATTTTTCTCACTATATTTCCCTATTTGATATATCTGAACCGGCAATATGGAGGCTAAAAATATAGAAGAAAATTTATGGGAAGTATATGAGAGGAGAGGTGAAAAATATGGTCTAACAGGAGAGAAACTCCTACAATTTATTAAAGAAAACGTTGAAAAAGAGGAACTTAAGGCTAAAGAAAGATTAGATAGAGAAGACAGACTTGCTCTTAGAAATCTTGAAAAGCAGGAAAGATTAGAGAAAGAGAAAATGCAGGAAAAATTAGAGAAAGAGAAATTAGACAGACAGGAAAGATTAGAGAAAGAGAAAATACAATTAGAAATAAAAAGATTAGAAGCAGAAATAGAAATGAAAAGAATAGACTCAGAGCAACACACAAAAACACTGCAAAAGAATAATACAGGTGGTAGACCACATATAGCTCAGTTTAATTCTAAAGATGGTAACATTGATGCATATTTGGCCAATTTTGAATCTATACTTACAGTTAACAATATACCAGAGTCTGAGTGGACTAAATATGTACTAGAAGCATTCCGTGGTGAATCAGTAAGCGTATTGCAAATGTTAGGACGACCAGAACATAAATCATATAATAGAAATTAAGCAACACCTCTTAGATTTTCATAACAAAACTGAGGAACACTATAGGAATCTGTCCCACAATTCAATAATGACTGAAACAGAACACCCTACAGCCTATATAAATAAATTGGAGTCCTATTTAAATAACTACATTAAAATGGCTGGCATAAATGCATCTGATCCCCAACAAATTATAGAATTAATGCTAGTAGACAAAATTTTAAACATAAGCTCCAGCAAATTATTCTCTTTCATTAAATTAAAGAAGGTCAATTGCAAGAAAGATCTTATTTCCACATTATCTGATTATAAAGATAGTAATCAAGATGTCCCCATGTTCAAAAGTAAGAATGACAATACTTTTAGTGCCATTAGACACAAAAACAAATCACAATACAGTTACAATGATAATAGATATAGAAGCTTACCTGCCAGATTTCCTAATAGGATGCAAAGGACTTGTTATTACTGTCATAATCCAGGACACAATATAGCCAAATGCAAGTTATATCTCAACAGAAATAGATATGTGAATAATGGTCAGGTACAAGAAAGCAGATATATACCCAATAGACAGTATCATAGAAACAGTAATGATAGATCTTCTAGTAGATATCAGGGACAATATAGAAATAGACAGTCACCAAACAATAGTCCTCCTAGACATAATAATGATAGAGGCAGATCCTTAAATAGAAATAACAAAGTGCATAATGTTAATGCTTTGCTAAGTAACAATGGTAATTTGATATTTTACCCCTGTTTTCTCAATAATAAACCGGTTATGTGTCTTAGAGACACAGGTGCTACATGTGTAGTGGTAGATGTATCTCTTGTTCCACATGAGTGCATGATGGACAGTTCAGAGGATATTAAATTAGGAAATGGTCACACACTTAGCTGTAAGAAAGCCATGATAGATATAGACACCCCATGGATTAGTGGGAAAATTGAGGCCATAGCTATGACATCACCAGTAGCCCCTTTAATTATAGGTAATATTCCAGACATTAAACCAGATAATTCTCAAGAGTTATTTACATTTTGGTTAAGTAACAAAGAAATAAACATACAAAAAGTACTGAAATCTATAGATAAGGACCCGATAGAAAATGATACTACTACTATAATGCAAACTATGCAAAATTCTGAAAAACAGACAGAGGCAACAATAGTAAAACAAATAAACTCAATTTCAGTTGTTACACATAATAATAAACAAGGTAAGAAAGAGTCAACAGTATCAGATAAACACAAATTAATATGTTTTCATTGTAAGAAACCTGACCATAAAGCAAATAGATGCACCCTAAAGTTTAAACATATTGAATGTTATTGCTGCCATAATTTTGGTCACAAACAATCATTTTGCCCCTTTAGATATAAACAAACTAGTAATACCTATGAAGAAAACATCAGAATTAGACAACAACCACAGAAGACATATAGTAATAGACATACACACAATAGCAAAATGAGAGATAAACAACCACAAAATGACTATAGAAATGGACATGTACAGAATAAATCCAACCATGTAAATAACAATAAATGCAGAACAAGACAAATATATGAGATAAATAAACATACAAATTATTTTAATAAGCTTCAATGTAGCTACTGTAAAAATTTTGGTCACACAATGAATAATTGCTTTAAACTTAGACATATTTCTTATTTGAAACCCAGTTTGAGAAAACACACACATTCAAGAGGCACATTGTTTAATAAGAAACAAGACTTAGATGAAAATGATAGATTTAGATTTAGCACATATTAAGCATTCAGACAATTTCATACCAGATATTTTATCAAGGCTAACTGAATAAATTGATCAGATATTTTGTTGCTGGCATAATAATTAAATAACAATTAATAACATACAAAAATATTTTTCTTGATTGTTAAATGAAATTTATCTTAGACTTAACTAGTACACATATATACATACATTGATAAATAATAATGTGATTTACATAGATATTATAAATGGAGAATAGTGATTTGAGTTAGCATATTTGGTAACACATAGTAATTTTTTTTTTAGAAATTCTTACTCAAGAATATAAACTCATTCAGCATGATATATTATGATTATATTTTTTGTTGTGTATGGCACATTGTACTTCATGTTAATAAATGACTTGGCAATAATTTTTTTTTTGAAGATTGTTAATGTTAGGTTGGTGTTTAAAAACACTGACATGGCAATTTTTTTTGTAATAGAAAGACATTGTGAACAATTTATTCTATATAATGGCATTGAACAAATTTTTTTTTGAGATGGCATACATTGGCATTGTAATTTATATTTTTTTTAAATATTGCATGAATTGACATTGATTAGCAAATTATTGTATATAATGGTATTGTACATTATTTTTATCATTTACTTAGTACATATTAGGAAGATTGTTTACATAGATTTTGGTAACATGAAATAACATTTTTTTTTGTGACATGATTAGTTGTTACCATTACTTGTAATTATTTGGGTACCACAAACTTGTACTTGTTCACCAAATTTTGAGGTGATATACATATTGATATAACAGGATAAAAAAAAAAAAAAAGTATACCACTGTTAGACATTGTGTAATTTGAAACTGTGGAATATATTATGTTGGTACTATGAATTAGTTATAATGTTGAGATGGACTTAGGTAATATTGTTCATAATCATTTGTTTTTTCTCAATTAGTTATTGTACTTGGTTTATCCAAGGGTTGGTCGGAAAGGACCATATAAGCAGCAGGGACGCTGTATGTTGATTGTACCCCATGAGATCCAGCCAGGTGGCTGATGATTATTATTTATTGAATTAAGAGTATGGACATCGGTATTGTCATACTGTCTTATTTGAATTTCTTCGGATAACTACGCATATATTTAAGTTGGGCATAGGAATGCCATGATATTGTAATTGAGTTTAATGGGGATATAGAATATATTTTGGCATCGCTTCGGCACGATATGCCATGTTGTATACAGTAACAATTGATAAAATAATTAATTTGATTTTGACAATGCTGTAGTATTAAGATACCACATTGTAAGACATATAATTTATGGTTGTAACTTCTGTCAATTTTTTTCATGATGTTGATGCAAATATATGCACCTATAATGTTATTTTGTAGATAACTTATTATAAATAGAAATACAAGTGTATATATATTGATGTATATAGTTACTCTAGTTGCATAGAGTGGAATATTTTTTTTGATACATTGATTGTAACTTATCATAAATTAAGGATGGTACAGATCTATAGTGCAATTAATAATAGTTTTTTTTTAGAGAAATGTTGCACATTTTTTTGGTGGGTGGGGAGGTGTAAAGGTATAATTGTGTAAAGGTATAATTGTGTAAAGGTGTAATTGTTTCGTGTAAAAATATAATTGTTTCGAAACACTAGGATCACTTTTAATTTAACTAAATCCAGGTTTTTTATATTTCCGGAAGTAAGAATAAATTTAACAGTTGAAGATCCACTCTCGTATAGGACAGACGTGTCATTGTAGTTATTCTGAGTGATATATATTATGGTATTCTGAGTGATCACGAGAGAGTTATAGTTCACCTCCATGTTGGAGATATTGAGCTAGACAGTTTATTATATACATGTACTTGGATATTATAGATGGATCCTTTGAACTTGATTGAGTTCCTATTTGAATGTGATAATTTATTGGATTGATTTTACAATATGTACTCGGAATTTATTTCATCATTTTATTTATAATATTATTGTGTCGAGAATAAATACTTGAATCAGCAAAGTACTCTTATATCAAGTTATTTGATGTTGTGATTTGTAAATAATAAAGAACCGCCACAGCTACCAAATACACGCCTCCAGTTCACAATAATATAAAGAAGTAATAACCTGTCAAGGCTGATAGCAGTGATAGCACAAAGTAATATACCCTGACAATGGTGGCAGCATGGAGAACCTAAGCATCCCGAAGACCAGAGAGACCAGTATACTGTTACCAGTTTGCAAGTAAAAGTTCATCTTCCAGAGGCGGCACCAGAAGAAGTCGATTCAACCCGACGGAGCCCCACGGTGACCCACAGCACAGTGACCCACATTTTCAAGTCGACGTGTTCCGACACTGAGATCGTTAATAACTAACATCTCTAATTGATTGCGACAGTCTCTACTGTTCAGTCATTTGTCGTGCTTGGCAATTGTATGCCAAATAATTCTTTTACACTTTGATGAGTGTCAAGTATCCAGTATTACAGAATTCGTCCTTTTTCTTTTTGACATTGTATACTGAAGAACTTTGACTGCCGTGACGTCACTACACAAGAGGAATTCAGGTCAAGATGGCTGCTTGCTACACACAACACTAAAGACTGTGCTTGTTAGTGCTTGTATTAACATTATTAGGAACCAGGAGCATCCGATGTTAATCTTTTGACAAGAAGAAAGAACAGCAGAACAAGGAAGACAAGTATACTTACTTTAAATTTAATTAATAATTTTTTTCTTCTCTCCTATTTTATTTTCCCCTTATAATCAGTGTTCATTTATGTTATTTGTTTCATTAATGGGTGGTGGAGTGGTGAGTCAGTTGAACTAGTCATCTGGCGCTTTCTGTTAGGACATACTGATTCTCTTTCTGGATCTTTACACTTAATTGTGTGTTGATTGATTAATTTTGGATCCAGATAGATTATCGATATCATGTAAATATTTAGTTGTCTGCGACTTGTTTGTTCATTGTTTAAAACCCTTTGTTTAAATATTGTCCGAAATTTTTTTTTTTCTACCAGTTTTGTCGATGTCTCGTCTAGTTTAATCATTATTTTTCTCTCATGTGTACTATCATACTCTATTAGGAATTTTTTTCGCTGATTCTGTTATCGTTTAAGTCCTGTCTTGTAAAAACCTTATTTCTTCATAATTATTTTTTTTTTTTTTTTATTATTTATCATTTATTAGACACTGAACACTGACCCCCCTTCTATTTTTTTTTTTACTTCAATGTACAGTATTGTATAATGATTTTTGCCATGTAATTTAAGTCAATGCCAGTTAGTAGTATTCAGTGCCAGTTGTTATTGATCAGTGCCATGATTTTTGCCATGTAATTTAGGTCAATGCCAGTTAACAGTACTCAGTATTTCTTGAGGTTTCATTGATTATAGATTTATGTATTGCCAGTGATACAGTATCAGTATCATATATTTTTCTATAATAGTGATTTTTCTCACTATATTTCCCTATTTGATATATCTGAACCGGCAATATGGAGGCTAAAAATATAGAAGAAAATTTATGGGAAGTATATGAGAGGAGAGGTGAAAAATATGGTCTAACAGGAGAGAAACTCCTACAATTTATTAAAGAAAACGTTGAAAAAGAGGAACTTAAGGCTAAAGAAAGATTAGATAGAGAAGACAGACTTGCTCTTAGAAATCTTGAAAAGCAGGAAAGATTAGAGAAAGAGAAAATGCAGGAAAAATTAGAGAAAGAGAAATTAGACAGACAGGAAAGATTAGAGAAAGAGAAAATACAATTAGAAATAAAAAGATTAGAAGCAGAAATAGAAATGAAAAGAATAGACTCAGAGCAACACACAAAAACACTGCAAAAGAATAATACAGGTGGTAGACCACATATAGCTCAGTTTAATTCTAAAGATGGTAACATTGATGCATATTTGGCCAATTTTGAATCTATACTTACAGTTAACAATATACCAGAGTCTGAGTGGACTAAATATGTACTAGAAGCATTCCGTGGTGAATCAGTAAGCGTATTGCAAATGTTAGGACGACCAGAACATAAATCATATAATGAAATTAAGCAACACCTCTTAGATTTTCATAACAAAACTGAGGAACACTATAGGAATCTGTCCCACAATTCAATAATGACTGAAACAGAACACCCTACAGCCTATATAAATAAATTGGAGTCCTATTTAAATAACTACATTAAAATGGCTGGCATAAATGCATCTGATCCCCAACAAATTATAGAATTAATGCTAGTAGACAAAATTTTAAACATAAGCTCCAGCAAATTATTCTCTTTCATTAAATTAAAGAAGGTCAATTGCAAGAAAGATCTTATTTCCACATTATCTGATTATAAAGATAGTAATCAAGATGTCCCCATGTTCAAAAGTAAGAATGACAATACTTTTAGTGCCATTAGACACAAAAACAAATCACAATACAGTTACAATGATAATAGATATAGAAGCTTACCTGCCAGATTTCCTAATAGGATGCAAAGGACTTGTTATTACTGTCATAATCCAGGACACAATATAGCCAAATGTAAGTTATATCTCAACAGAAATAGATATGTGAATAATGGTCAGGTACAAGAAAGCAGATATATACCCAATAGACAGTATCATAGAAACAGTAATGATAGATCTTCTAGTAGATATCAGGGACAATATAGAAATAGACAGTCACCAAACAATAGTCCTCCTAGACATAATAATGATAGAGGCAGATCCTTAAATAGAAATAACAAAGTGCATAATGTTAATGCTTTGCTAAGTAACAATGGTAATTTGATATTTTACCCCTGTTTTCTCAATAATAAACCGGTTATGTGTCTTAGAGACACAGGTGCTACATGTGTAGTGGTAGATGTATCTCTTGTTCCACATGAGTGCATGATGGACAGTTCAGAGGATATTAAATTAGGAAATGGTCACACACTTAGCTGTAAGAAAGCCATGATAGATATAGACACCCCATGGATTAGTGGGAAAATTGAGGCCATAGCTATGACATCACCAGTAGCCCCTTTAATTATAGGTAATATTCCAGACATTAAACCAGATAATTCTCAAGAGTTATTTACATTTTGGTTAAGTAACAAAGAAATAAACATACAAAAAGTACTGAAATCTATAGATAAGGACCCGATAGAAAATGATACTACTACTATAATGCAAACTATGCAAAATTCTGAAAAACAGACAGAGGCAACAATAGTAAAACAAATAAACTCAATTTCAGTTGTTACACATAATAATAAACAAGGTAAGAAAGAGTCAACAGTATCAGATAAACACAAATTAATATGTTTTCATTGTAAGAAACCTGACCATAAAGCAAATAGATGCACCCTAAAGTTTAAACATATTGAATGTTATTGCTGCCATAATTTTGGTCACAAACAATCATTTTGCCCCTTTAGATATAAACAAACTAGTAATACCTATGAAGAAAACATCAGAATTAGACAACAACCACAGAAGACATATAGTAATAGACATACACACAATAGCAAAATGAGAGATAAACAACCACAAAATGACTATAGAAATGGACATGTACAGAATAAATCCAACCATGTAAATAACAATAAATGCAGAACAAGACAAATATATGAGATAAATAAACATACAAATTATTTTAATAAGCTTCAATGTAGCTACTGTAAAAATTTTGGTCACACAATGAATAATTGCTTTAAACTTAGACATATTTCTTATTTGAAACCCAGTTTGAGAAAACACACACATTCAAGAGGCACATTGTTTAATAAGAAACAAGACTTAGATGAAAATGATAGATTTAGATTTAGCACATATTAAGCATTCAGACAATTTCATACCAGATATTTTATCAAGGCTAACTGAATAAATTGATCAGATATTTTGTTGCTGGCATAATAATTAAATAACAATTAATAACATACAAAATATTTTTCTTGATTGTTAAATGAAATTTATCTTAGACTTAACTAGTACACATATATACATACATTGATAAATAATAATGTGATTTACATAGATATTATAAATGGAGAATAGTGATTTGAGTTAGCATATTTGGTAACACATAGTAATTTTTTTTTAGAAATTCTTACTCAAGAATATAAACTCATTCAGCATGATATATTATGATTATATTTTTTGTTGTGTATGGCACATTGTACTTCATGTTAATAAATGACTTGGCAATAATTTTTTTTTTGAAGATTGTTAATGTTAGGTTGGTGTTTAAAAACACTGACATGGCAATTTTTTTGTAATAGAAAGACATTGTGAACAATTTATTCTATATAATGGCATTGAACAAATTTTTTTTTGAGATGGCATACATTGGCATTGTAATTTATATTTTTTTTAAATATTGCATGAATTGACATTGATTAGCAAATTATTGTATATAATGGTATTGTACATTATTTTTATCATTTACTTAGTACATATTAGGAAGATTGTTTACATAGATTTTGGTAACATGAAATAACATTTTTTTTTGTGACATGATTAGTTGTTACCATTACTTGTAATTATTTGGGTACCACAAACTTGTACTTGTTCACCAAATTTTGAGGTGATATACATATTGATATAACAGGATAAAAAAAAAAAAAAAAAAGTATACCACTGTTAGACATTGTGTAATTTGAAACTGTGGAATATATTATGTTGGTACTATGAATTAGTTATAATGTTGAGATGGACTTAGGTAATATTGTTCATAATCATTTGTTTTTTCTCAATTAGTTATTGTACTTGGTTTATCCAAGGGTTGGTCGGAAAGGACCATATAAGCAGCAGGGACGCTGTATGTTGATTGTACCCCATGAGATCCAGCCAGGTGGCTGATGATTATTATTTATTGAATTAAGAGTATGGACATCGGTATTGTCATACTGTCTTATTTGAATTTCTTCGGATAACTACGCATATATTTAAGTTGGGCATAGGAATGCCATGATATTGTAATTGAGTTTAATGGGGATATAGAATATATTTTGGCATCGCTTCGGCACGATATGCCATGTTGTATACAGTAACAATTGATAAAATAATTAATTTGATTTTGACAATGCTGTAGTATTAAGATACCACATTGTAAGACATATAATTTATGGTTGTAACTTCTGTCAATTTTTTTCATGATGTTGATGCAAATATATGCACCTATAATGTTATTTTGTAGATAACTTATTATAAATAGAAATACAAGTGTATATATATTGATGTATATAGTTACTCTAGTTGCATAGAGTGGAATATTTTTTTGATACATTGATTGTAACTTATCATAAATTAAGGATGGTACAGATCTATAGTGCAATTAATAATAGTTTTTTTTTAGAGAAATGTTGCACATTTTTTTGGTGGGTGGGGAGGTGTAAAGGTATAATTGTGTAAAGGTATAATTGTGTAAAGGTGTAATTGTTTCGTGTAAAAATATAATTGTTTCGAAACACTAGGATCACTTTTAATTTAACTAAATCCAGGTTTTTTATATTTCCGGAAGTAAGAATAAATTTAACAGTTGAAGATCCACTCTCGTATAGGACAGACGTGTCATTGTAGTTATTCTGAGTGATATATATTATGGTATTCTGAGTGATCACGAGAGAGTTATAGTTCACCTCCATGTTGGAGATATTGAGCTAGACAGTTTATTATATACATGTACTTGGATATTATAGATGGATCCTTTGAACTTGATTGAGTTCCTATTTGAATGTGATAATTTATTGGATTGATTTTACAATATGTACTCGGAATTTATTTCATCATTTTATTTATAATATTATTGTGTCGAGAATAAATAATTGAATCAGCAAAGTACTCTTATATCAAGTTATTTGATGTTGTGATTTGTAAATAATAAAGAACCGCCACAGCTACCAAATACACGCCTCCAGTTCACAATAATATAAAGAAGTAATAACCTGTCAAGGCTGATAGCAGTGATAGCACAAAGTAATATACCCTGACACTAACGTTAAGGTGTATGTTATACCATGTATAGTAATATACGTTCCCGTGCTCCAGTTTCCCCCCTTTTAAACCACCCCCGCTAATTGCGTCATCAGCCAGGTGTACGAGGCAGGGAGGTAACAGAAACACGTTACATTCCAGGGGAAATATTCTCTGACCACCGGACTATTCTCCGGTCGGCTTCTTCAAAGGGACAGCGACCCGCTCGATGTCCAGTTACTAAGGTCTTTGTCTATACGACGTATTTCTCCCCCCCCCCTCCTCATCTAGGCTCCACCCCCTATTTTGAAAGTTTGAAAGAAACCTATATTATATTTGATTGGCTAAGGGTCACGTGGGAAAAGGGATATGAAGAATGAAATAGAGATTCGCGGACATTCGACTGTGGGCTCTCGAGTGAGAGGGTCGATTAGTGAATAGCATCCGACTGAGTGATAGCGAGCGGATTGCTGTGTCTCTGAGTGAGAGGGAGAGAGACAGAGAGAGAGAGAATTAACAGTGATAACGCATTTGTTCCCATCATTCATTTTAAATTGGATTATTTTGCTGCAGCTTGAATTATCGTTGCTTATGATAAGTCACCAGATTCCTGTTACGGACTGGTGCCTGTGTATAAATAAATCTCTCTTGTTGTTGTACACACGACTTGTCGAGTTGATCAGCGTCACCTGTTTTACCTTTAATTGTTGTTGAGCCTGTGTGTATGGTAGGGATACAAATATAAATACGAGTCAACCTTGAGTCAGCCCTCATACTCTTAGCAACAAGCCAAGGATACCCTCAAAGGGGACCTCAACATCAGGGGGCCCGTCTGGGATCCTCGACACTGACTAACAGTGCCGCCGAGAGGGGGGGGCAAATACCCAGGGGCCCGACAAGTTTTAAGGGCCCGGACTGAGCTGGCCAATCAACTTTTGAAAATATTATTATCAGCACGGGGGCCCCGTGACAGCCCTGTCCAAGGGCCCGAAATTTCTGTCGGTGGGCCTGCTGACGAAAAACACACATACACTCACTGACCCAGACACATATAAATGGATCACTGACTCGATCGATTTTTTCCAATCGATCCTACACAAATTAAAGTACATGTACTCAACATAATAGGATCAAGTTTTCTTTGAAATTTTTTGTTTATTTAAAAACAATTTTCTATAAGTATAAACTTCATCTTATTTAATACATAAGAGAGAATAAAAGTTTAAATTTCAAACCAGATATATAAATGATTCTGAGCTTTAATCAAGTTGACCTGATATTGAATTTTGAGTGGGTATCGCCATGTTTTATGTAAACAAAGAATTGTATCTACCTGTATCAGTGTCATTTGATCCTAAATGTTTTTGTCGCTGAATATTTTCTGAGAAACAGTGTCCCGGGGTTTTATTTCACAGATTCCAGTTTGATTTAGAACTGTTTCATCCTCATTAGTGTGTGGGACGGGGTGAGGGGTGGGGGGGGGTTGTTCAAATTTCCTGAAATCTGATTACGTGATTAGTTTTTTTTTTTTAATTTATTTTTAAAAAAATATTTTCCTGCGATTTGAAAAACAAAACTTCACTGCATTGGTTTTTTGGGTGATCAAATCATCAGAAAAAAATAAAAGGGTTTCTTAAGTTTCATTGTACTGTGAATTATAAGAATCAAAGTTAAAAAGATAAACATTTTTTTGTGTAAAGTCGAAGTTTTGTGATCACGACATTCTTACCGTACGATTGTGTTGAACATTAATGGCTTCATCTCTGATAATAGGATTTTAAAAAAATTGATTTTCTGTCCGTATTCTTTCTTTGTGTGTTTGTTTCGTTGAAGATTTAAATTTAGCTTATAATTTTTAAAATTTTATTTTAACGACACAAGTACTCAAGACGAATACTGACGATAGGCTGAAGCTTGTGCACTGACACCTATATTGCCACGTATGCTAAGACAGGTTAAACTGAAAACATATGTCGTAACACAAAAACGACATATGCGCAATCGTATTTGCCCTAACGTGTAATGACAAATTCACTGACAAATACACTGACACTTACCCACTTTCAGTGACACATCCATACACACACACATACACACCCAAACACACACATACACACCCAAACACACACACGTCTAAAGACAGACGCGCGTGTGAACACATGAAATGACATATGCATTAGATACAAAAATCACTGTCTGAGTTCCTGACACATGGGCACAATATGAATCTTCACAAAGATGTTAATACATTACAGGTGTAAAGCATATACACAAATTCTAAAAATAATGGAAGCTATCCATAACCAACTCCACGCATTAAATCTAGAAGTGTTGACATTTTATGGTTTACATTATAACCTTTCCACATAAATTATAGATAGATTTTTTTCAATTCTATACTCATGTTATTCAACTTGTTGACATTTAAGCTGCAGGCCTGTTCCTAGATTCGAAATTAATTAGGAACAAAACTATCGTTAGCAGATAAGATGGGAAATAAATATTGAATAATAAAGGGAAAAAAAAAAGAAATTTCTCTAAATAGGTTTATTTTTCTAAAAGATTTCCCCAGTTATTTTGCGATTGATCTTTGAATAACTATTTTTTAGATTGCTAGGTTCTAGATTTATTTTATAATTTCATAATTTTATGATATAGTTCTATAACTATGAAGACCGGGTGCCTATTATAAACGAGAGAGACTGGATGACGTATAGCTGGTATGAAAGACGCAAGAGAGAGAGGTATAGCTGGTATGAAAGACGTAAGAGAAATGTATAGCTGGTATGAAAGACGCAAGAGAGGGAGGTATAGCTGGTATGTAAGACGCAAGAGAAAGGTATAGCTGGTATGAAAGACGCAAGAGAAAGGTATAGCTGGTATGAAAGACGCAAGAGAGAGGTATAGCTGGTACGAGACAATAGGATTGTAACAGCTGACACCGTTTTCTCTGATCCAGTAACACGTACTACATGCACTATTCTACCTACCAAATGAATGGACAGGTGGCATTAGGGCCTGTCGTAGACTAAGGGTTCGATTACAAGCGAGACAAGCAACCTGCTTGCGTCCACTTTGACTCCACCTGAGCGATGACAGACTCTGCTATCGTGAAAGAGGTCAAACCGGCACGACTGAGTGTCCAAACATGTCAAACCGGCACGACTGAGTGTCCAATCGGTATGCTCGTATGCTCTTGTCTCACAGAATCGCCTTATCAATATTATTATTCGTCACGGTGCAAACTCGTTATTTGCCTGCAAACCTACCCCCCTCCCCTCCAACGACTATCTTTCAAAAATACTGAAACGGCAAATTTAGCAAGAGACTCTTTGTCTCCTGCCTCCCTTCCCCTTTTCCCACCTCCTGAGGAGTCATTGATGGGGCATGTCATATCAATACTTCACCTGCGCGTTCCATCATCACACGCACGCTCTACAATATAACATGGACTTGTTTACCCTACCACCCCCCCCCCACCCCTAACCCCACTACAACCGCTTACAACATTTCTCCCTCCCCCCCCCCATCCCAACCGACCCTTGCCTCCCAATCTCGCCACATACAGCCCCTGTATCAAACACCCGCTTACACAACGAACGGTCTCGCCTCTCGCCTATTTCTTTCCCAGTAGCAAATCGATCTACTTCTGCCGGGCAGTAGGTTAATTGCAATACAGATAAAACATCCAAAATCATTTCCTTTGAATGAAAAGTAAGATATAAACTTTAGTGAATAAGTTATACAAACCTCTGTACTGGAGAGACTTATAGCTGGTATGAGAGAGACTGTAGAGACTTATAGCTGGTATGAGAGAGACTGGAGAGACTTATAGCTGGTATGAGAGAGACTGTAGAGACTTATAGCTGGTATGAGAGAGACTGTAGAGACTTATAGCTGGTATGAGAGAGACTGGAGAGACTTATAGCTGGTATGAGAGAGACTGGAGAGATTTATAGCTGGTATGAAGGGGACGGATGGTCGTGCGGTAACGCGCTCGACTGTCGATCTGAAGGTACCTGGTTCGATCTCCGGTGAGGACCAAGGAAACTTTTCAGGTCTTGGCTCAAGTTCCCGATATATCTCCCGTGGTGCCTCCATGGCCATTGCACTATCGGCTATGGTGGGGATGAAAGAAGGGCACCATAAAACCGTCCCATTAGTGGTTTATAGGATCTAAGGGATTTCATCTCATCCTTACAGGGACTTTACACATAGCTGGTATGAGAGAGACTGGAGAGACTTATAGCTGGTATGAGACTACTATTTTTCTAAAATGTACCGGAAAGCCGTCATGTCATAAAGAAATAGCACTCAAAAATAGTGCATTAAATAAAAGTCTACAGCAAAAAAAAAGTGCCGGAACTCCGTTCCGATGCGTTCCGCCAGAAAAAAACCCACTGATTGTAGATAAGATTTCATAAAGTAAACTGTAAGATTTGTAAATAAACTGTAAGATTTTTTTAATAAACTGTAAGATTTTTAAATAAACATAAGATTTTTAAATAAACTGTAAGATGTTTAAGTAAACATAACATATAACATGGCTATAGTAGTCTCCATATTAAACAATGATCGCCCCAGTCCCCCACCCGTAACCCAGACGCCCTTCTATTAATTTCCATTTAAATCACACCTCGCGTAGTAATATCATACACACGAGGGGCGGCAGTGTGATTGGGGGAGGGGGGGGGAGAATAAAAAGCCTTGAAACCTGCCTCTTGCTGTCGTTGACTAAAACTCGACTTTTAAAAGCTACTGCGATTGGATGACCTGTAAAAGGTCAAAGTCTTGTGATTTTAATTCTTGCCACATTAAAAAAAAAAGAACAAAAAAGTTGTATTCAATGCTGGACGAGTTAAAAATCGGTTAAACTGACCGTCACTGGACTCTCAAGGGAGATCAACTCCCTGAAGCCGAACATTAAAAACAACAACAACAACCTACAACAATCAACAACAATCAACAACAACAATCAACAACAACAATCAACAACAACAATCAACAACAACAATCAACAACAACAACCAACAACAACAACCAACAACAACAATCAACAACAACAATCAACTACCACAATCAACAACAACAATAAACAACAATCATCAACAACAACAATCAACAAAAACAATCAACTACCACAATCAACTTCCACACTCAACAACAACAACCAACAACAACATTCAACAACAACAATCAACAACAACAATAAAAAAAACAATCAACTACCACAATCAACTACATCAATCAACTACCACAATCAACAACAACAATCAACTACCACAATCAACAACAACAACAAACGACAATCAACAACAATAATCAACAACAACAATCAACAACAACCAACAACAACAATCAACAACAACAATCAACAACAACAATCAACAAAAACAATCAACTACCACAATCAACAACAACAATAAACTACCACAATCAACAACAACAATCAACTACCACAATCAACAACAACAATCAACAACAACAATCAATAACAACAATCAACAACAACAATCAACAACAACAATAAACAACAATAATCAACAACAACAATAAACAACAACAATCAACAACAACAACCAACAACAATAATCAACAACAACAATCAACAACAACAATCAACAACGACAATCAACAAAACCAATCAACTACCACAATCAACAACAACAATCAACAAAAACAATCAACTACCACAATCAACTACCACAATCAACAACAACAATCAACTACCACAATGAAAAAAACAATCAACTACCACAATCAACAACAACAATCAACAAAAACAATCAACTACCACAATCAACAACAACAATCAACAACAACAACCAACAACAACAATCAACAACAACAATCAACAAAAACAATCAACTACCACAATCAACAACAACAATCAACTACCACAATCAACAACAACAATCAACTACCACAATCAACAACAACAATCAACAACAACAATCAACAACAACAATCAACAACAACAATCAACAACAACAATCAACAAAAACAATCAACTACCACAATCAACTTCCACACTCAACAACAACAACCAACAACAACATTCAACAACAACAATCAACAACAACAATCAACAACAACAATAAAAAAAACAATCAACTACCACAATCAACAACAACAATCAACAACAAAAATCAACAAGAAAATATGTTGTGGACGAGCTTATCATATGGTTTCAGACCCCACTGACGGCTTCCTTTTACAGCTGTAGCT
The DNA here is from genome assembly GCA_021962125.1 of Bulinus truncatus. Taxonomy (NCBI): domain Eukaryota; kingdom Metazoa; phylum Mollusca; class Gastropoda; family Planorbidae; genus Bulinus; species Bulinus truncatus. The sequence continues at coordinate 2,286,872 of JAGDYQ010000030.1, read as the reverse complement.
GACCAGGCCTACTAATTGGACATTTTTTCAGATGAGTTCACTCCTAAATGACTCACACCTCCCCCTCCACTTTCCAAAAATGTCCTTTTCTATTCACATTCAGATTTTAAATATTTTATTTCTATCATTTTAACGGCGTTGTAAAGAGCCATGGGCCATCGCTTGATCCCATGAGCCCTTGATATGACGATTTTTTTTTGTTTATCTTGCGCCCTTTTCGGCCTTGGCAAAGAGAGCGACCGCCTAGCCCTCCCTCTCCCCTCCTCCCCCTTGTCACTCCCCTTTTTTTTTAAAGTTCAGTTGTTCATGTGCACATTCCCTATTACATTTTATGCTATAGGAGCCCCAACATGTATTCCTAACGTGGGCCCACTCATAGCTCTAAAGCTTAGGGCCCTCTAAAAGGAGAAAAAAAACATCAGACCTGCTCTGGCACCTTTTACTCACCCAAGAAAGTCGTGAGTGCCATGGTTTCGGGGGGCACTACGGGGGACATGGGAGGGTGAATAGACTCGATGCGATTGCATTGCATTTCTAATGTTCACGGTCGTTAGATAAATAAATTTATTCGATGCAGCTGTTGTAGGTGCTAACAAAAGAAAATTTCAACAACAGAGAGATAGTGGCGCCCGGGTTGGACTGCCTGAAAATGGCGCCAAAAATGACTGCCAATCTTGATATTTTAAATCAGATCTAGATATTTCTGGCGAAATCTAGTTCTAAAAAAAAATGCTATCGAATAATAAATCTGGATAATTTTATTTTCTCATTAAAATATAAAACTTTGATTATTTTCTATATAATTAGAATATTCCGGATATTTAAAAAATATATATATATATATATATTTTTTCTGGATAACTTTTCAAGAAAATAGTTGGCAGCATTGCTAGTAAACTCCACTTGTCAAACATAACACAACCTAACCTGTTGTCAATGTAAACAAAACAATCTGTAGGCTGAATTATAACAAGGTCCCGCATCATATGGCAACATATTGATCTGTTGTACCTGACTATTGTTTCATAGACAACCTTGTATAATCACAAAGCATTATAGCATACAGTTCTTTTCAAATGTCCTCTACTTTCTCGCGAATTAGAATTCTGCACATGAAATTGAATAGAATTAAAAAAAAAATTAAGTAAATAAAATAAAGTAATAAAAGATTACTTTGGATAGAGAATTAAATTTTAAAATCCTTAAACCGAGGGAAAAGCCATTGAACGACTGGGGGGAAACTGGGTTAACGGAACAGTCTTCATTTGACGGGTTTCCATGGACAACAATTTGTGTGAAATAGGGGGGAAAACTCGATTATCGGTGGAGACTTGGTGATATCTTACTAAGTGAGGAATAGCAATCTTTGTAATGTGATATCTTACTAAGTGAGGAATAGCAATCTTTGTGATGTGATATCTTAGTGAGGAATAGCAATCTTTGTAATGTGATATCTTACTTAGTAAGGAATAGCAATCTTTGTGATGTGATATCTTACTTAGTGAGGAAAAGCAATCTTTGTGATGTGATATCTTACTTAGTGAGGAATAGCAAACTTTGTAATATGATATCTTAGCGAGGAATAGCAATCTTTGTAATGTGATATCTTACTTAGTGAGGAATAGCAAACTTTGTGATGTGATATCTTACTTAGTGAGGAATAGCAATCTTTGTGATGTGATATCTTAGTGTGGAATAGCAATCTTTGTAATGTGATATCTTACTTATTGAGGAATAGCAATCTTTGTGATGTGATATCTTACTTAGTGAGGAAAAGCAATCTTTGTGATGTGATATCTTACTTAGTGAGGAATAGCAAACTTTGTAATGTGATATCTTAGTGAGGAATAGCAATCTTTGTAATGTGATATCTTACTTAGTGAGGAATAGCAAACTTTGTAATGTGATATCTTACTTAGTGAGGAATAGCAATCTTTCTAATGTGATATCTTTGTGAGGAATAGCAATCTTTGTGATGTGATATCTTACTTAGTGAGGAATAGCAATCTTTGTATTGTGATATCTTAGTGAGGAATAACAATATTTGTGATGTGATATCTTACTTAGTGAGGAATAGCAAACTTTGTAATGTGATATCTTACTTAGTAGGAATAGCAAACTTTGTAATGTGATATCTTACTTATTGAGGAATAGCAATCTTTGTAATGAGTTATCTTAGTGAGGAATAGCAATCTTTGTGATGTGATATCTTACTTAGTGAGGAATAGCAATCTTTGTGATGTGATATCTTAGTGAGGAATAGCAATCTTTGTGATGTAATATCTTACTTAGTGAGGAATAGCAATCTTTGTAATGTGATATCTTAGTGAGGAATAGCAATCTTTGTGATGTTATATCATACTTAGCGAGGAAAAACAATCTTTGTAAGGTGATATCTTAGTTAGTGGGGCATAGCAATCTTTGTGATGTGATATCTTATTTAGTGAGGAATAACAATCTTTGTAATGTGATATCTAACTTAGTGAGGAATAGCAATCTTTGCGATGTGATATCTTACTTAGTGAGGAATAGCAATCGTTGTGATGTGATATCTTGCTTAGTGAGGAATAGCAATCTTTGTGATGTGATATCTTAGTGAGGAATAGCAATCTTTGTGATGTGATATCTTACTTAGTGAGGAATAGCAATCTTTGTAATGTGATATCTAACTTAGTGAGGAATAGCAATCTTTGTGATGTGATATCTTACTTAGTGAGGAATAGCAATCTTTGTGATGTGATATCTTACTTAGTGAGGAATAGCAATCTTTGTAATGTGATATCTTACTTAGTGAGAAATAGAAATCTTTGTAATGTGATATCTTACTTAGTGAGGAATAGCAATCTTTGTAATGTGATATCTTAGTGAGGCATAGCAATCTTTGTAATGTGATATCTTACTTAGTGAGGAATAGCAATCTTTGTGATGTGATATCTTAGTGAGGAATAGCAATCTTTGTGATGTGATATCTTACTTAGTGAGGAATAGCAATCTTTGTAATGTGATATCTTAGTGAGGAATAGCAATCTTTGTGATGTTATATCGTACTTAGCGAGGAAAAACAATCTTTGTGATGTGATATCTTACTTAGTGGGGAATAGCAATCTTTGTGATGTGATATCTTACTTAGTGAGAAATAGAAATCTTTGTAATGTGATATCTTACTTAGTGAGGAATAGCAATCTTTGTAATGTGATATCTCAGTGAGGAATAGCAATCTTTGTGATGTGTAATCTCACTTAGTGAGGAATAGCAATCTTTGTGATGTGATATCTTAGTGAGGAATAGCAATCGTTGTGATGTGATATCTTACTTAGTGAGGAATAGCAATCTTTGTAATGTGATATCTAACTTAGTGAGGAATAGCAATCTTTGTGATGTGATATCTTACTTAGTGAGGAATAGCAATCTTTGTGATGTGATATCTTACTTAGTGAGGAATAGCAATCTTTGTAATGTGATATCTTACTTAGTGAGAAATAGAAATCTTTGTAATGTGATATCTTACTTAGTGAGGAATAGCAATCTTTGTAATGTGATATCTTAGTGAGGCATAGCAATCTTTGTAATGTGATATCTTACTTAGTGAGGAATAGCAATCTTTGTGATGTGATATCTTAGTGAGGAATAGCAATCTTTGTGATGTGATATCTTACTTAGTGAGGAATAGCAATCTTTGTAATGTGATATCTTAGTGAGGAATAGCAATCTTTGTGATGTTATATCGTACTTAGCGAGGAAAAACAATCTTTGTGATGTGATATCTTACTTAGTGGGGAATAGCAATCTTTGTGATGTGATATCTTACTTAGTGAGGAATAGCAATCTTTGTAATGTGATATCTTACTTAGTGAGAAATAGAAATCTTTGTAATGTGATATCTTACTTAGTGAGGAATAGCAATCTTTGTAATGTGATATCTCAGTGAGGAATAGCAATCTTTGTGATGTGATATCTCACTTAGTGAGGAATAGCAATCTTTGTGATGTGATATCTTAGTGAGGAATAGCAATCTTTGTGATGTGATATCTTACTTAGTGAGGAATAGCAATCTTTGTATTGTGATACTTTAGTGAGGAATAGCAATCTTTGTGATGTTATATCGTACTTAGCGAGGAAAAACAATCTTTGTGATGTGATATCTTAGTTAGTGAGGCATAGCAATCTTTGTGATGTGATATCTTACTTAGTGAGGAATAGCAATCTTTGTGATGTGATATCTTACTTTGTGAGGAATAGCAATCTTTGTGATGTGATATCTTACTTAGTAGAAATAGCAATATTTGTAATGTGATATCTTACTTAGTAGAAATAGCAATCTTTGTGATGTGATATCTTAATGAGTAGAAATAACAATCTTTGTGATGCAGATTAATTATAGTGGACAACCGTTGTACTGTAGGCTCATTATGCATAACAATCTTTTAATTGTACGCCTAAAATCCATAACAATCTTTGTGCTGTAGACCTGACATAGCTTACTTTGTGAAGAAAACAATCTTTGTAATTAATTCAGATTAATGATACAGGTTAGTGTTTATACTGTACATACAATCTTTGTATTGTAGATTGATTGCGCCTAACGTTATCTTTACTATGGCTTCTATGCGTATAACAATCTTTGTGTCGTCAACTCTTTACAAAGAAAAAATGAGCACCATCATCACAATAATAAATAACTTGTTTGATAGTATGATTGTATGATTGGATTTGTTTTGAATGTAAAAATAATCATTTTATTTTATTCATTCATACACACCTAAAAAATCATGTCACGTGACTATCATCACACTATTATATTTAGAACGTTTCGTCATACAGAATTCAATTTCCACACAATCAAACAATCAAGTCACGCTAATGTGACAATGTTCTACATATCATTCCATTTCTCCCCTTCACAATCATCCACTCATGTCACGCCTACAAAGGTCTATCCAGTATTCAATTTCCACCCACAATCATACAATCATGCCACGCCTACAATGTTCTGTCCATCATTCAATTTCTCCCCTTCACAATCATACACCTCATGTCACGCCTACAATGCTCTATCCAGTATTCAATTTCTCCCCTCACAATCATACACTCATGTCACGCCTGCAATGCTCTACCCAGTATTCAATTTCCACCACAATCATACAATCATAGCAGCAGGTTATTGATTTCCCAACGTCACTAGATACCACCGGACACGGAGAACCAACAGAAATATTAATAAGTTGCTTCAATGACCGAACTCCACACCACCCCCGGTCACTAGATGTCTGTTTAAGGAGGTGGGGGTGGGGGGGTGGGGGGTCGAATAAGGATCAAGAAGGGAGAGAGGGGGTGGGTAGACCATATTCTTTTGTTCCTGTACGGCTAGTAGGTTGTGGTAATAGAGTTTTCTCTCTTCTCTCTCTCTCTCTTTCTTCCCCTCTCTCACTTTCTCTGACAATGTGTGTGTGTGTGTGTGTGCGTGTACGTCCTTCCGCGAGCCAATATTGGTCATCATAAAATGACCATAAAAACAGTACCTGCCACTTCTATGGTCCACCTAGTTTTCTTTCGTCCTCAAATTGACCCATTCCCAGTGGTCAGAGCGGATGGGCGATAAACATGTGACCGGACTCGGATGTTTTTCTGATGGCACACCTTGTTAAAAACGGTCACATACACACCCATACACAGAAATATAAACGGATAGATAGACTGGCAGACAGATGAATGGATGGATAGTTGATAGATGGACGGATAGTTATATTAAATAGAATGATTATAGAAAAATAGTTAGACAGACAGAAAGACAGATAAACAGACTGACAGAAAGATAGACATACAGAAAGACAGGCAGAGATAGATAGATAGATAGATAGATAGATAGATAGATAGATAGATAGATAGATAGATAGATAGATAGATAGATAGATAGATAGATAGATCTGACACCATAACCTGCCCCATAACATAAATTAAACATATGTCTGCCACTTGAAGCAAGCCCTTACATCCATTGGGAAGTCAGTGGAATCAATCTTTATTGATTCTGTTTTATCCGTCAACAAAAATACCCCCCCTCTCTCTCTCTCTTTCTTTCTCCTTATCTATCTCTTCCTTCTACCCCTCCCTAAATCTCTCACCCTCTCTCTCTCTGTCGCTAAATCACACACACACACACACACACACATATATATATATATATATAAATATTCATATAATTCCCTATATAACTCTCTCTCTCTCTCTCTCTCTCTCTCTTTCTCGCGCTAGTCTTCCAGTTTTCTTCAGTACTGCATACAATGCTATCTTTATAGATGATGTTTATTTGAATAGCTTGCTGGACAATGAATGAAAAAAATCTCAAAATAAAATCTGAATAATTAGAAATACATTCGACTATTTATGATTGTGTCATTTAATCAAGAATTTAATCGATACCAAGGTGTATATGGGTGTTATTGGTTTCAGTGGTGTCTATGGTGTTAGTGGTGTTAGGGGGTATATGGTGTTAGTGGTGTCGGCGTTGTATGAGATATGGATGGTGTCAACAAAGATCTACGGATGTTGAATGCAGCGGTGTATGGAGTATTTTTGGTGTTATCGGTGTACACAGTGTAAATGGTGTCAGTGCAGTCCATGGTGTCAGAGAGGTGTTTAGGTCTTTAAAAGGTGGGGGGGGGGGGAGGAGGAGGAGGGGCTACGCAAAGACTTTTAAGATATTTTAGGGCCTAAAGCAAAAAATAAAACTATCTATGTCATAGGATGTAATTGGAATGTTTACTTGCAGCCCCCCCCCCCCCGTTTTTCAGTGGGGGGGTGGGGGGTGGTACCCTTAGTTGGCTGACTGTCCATAATAACGGTTTTGATTATAGGCGCCAACGAGATGAGTTGTGACTTCGCTGACTGTCCACTTTCTTTGACCTACCAATTTGTTTCTTGTGTCCATCATTCCGGCTGCTGAGGCTGGTCGCAAACCCACCAGAAGAACGAACCTTCCCTGCCCAGCGATATTGTTTATTTATTAACTCACAGGCCCCGAAAAAATGTGATGTCACAGGCTGACAGTCAAAGATAGAATGGCAATAGATGACAAAAAAAAAAGAAATTTTACCCAATTAACTCACCATAGAAATCAATGTTTCCTTCCCGCTTTGAGGACTTTGGCCGTGTTCGTGTGAATAGAATTCTTCTACAAGAAATCTGCGGGACTGAACGGATAGAAAGACAACAAAGAGACATATATCATTAATTGTACACATAATATGAAGACAAGAGAGAGAAGCGTCTATTGTACGTATTAACAGAACTCAAGAGAGATGTACTTGGTATTAAGCAAGATACAGGACAGATGTGTTACTTTTAATTATGGATAGTGACACAAAAGAGATTTAACGTTAGCTTTACGTATAGATAGTAACACGATAGGGATTTGACGTTAGCTGCACTTGCGAGGGTCACGTGACTTGGTGTAATCCACACATTTGAGATTCTCGAAAGACATTTTATGGAGAAGTGTTTCTTGACAGTCTGGTCCAGGGAAGAAGAAAGCACTTTCTCTCCTTCAGTCAGGTCACAACTTTCTCTCCTTCTTTACTCTTTTAAATTCCAGACAAGATGTATTAAAGGAGGGAGTGATAAGGATGGGGGAGGGGGTAGGGGTGGGGGGGGGGGAGAGATAGAAGGAAGGAGAATGGAAAAGATCTTGAGTTTAGAAGTGGAAGGGAGAGAAGTTTGTAGGTAGCCAGTTAGTAGGTGTGTGTGTATGTGTGTGTCGGTGACACACTGGAATAGAGTTATATATATATATATATATATATATATATATATATATATATATATAGAGAGAGAGAGAGAGAGAGAGAGAGAGAGAGAATGTTGGAAAGGGAAACACAGAAAGAATGAGAGAAAGTGCAAGAGACGGAAAAAGAGATAGAAAAAACAAGAAATGTTGAAAAAAAGAGAGGGAGAGAGATGGTGAGGTGATATGAAATGTGGGAGAGAGAGAGAGAGAGAGAGAGAGAGAGAGAGAGAGAGAGAGAGGGAGAGATAGTGAGATATGGAGAGGAAGATTTTGACAAAAAGTCATAAACAAAAAGAGAGAATTGAAATTGACTTCATTATAAATGATCGATGCGCTAAATCAAACGTAACAAAACAAATACAAACCAGACATAGTAATAAATGATCGATACTCATCAAATACAGACTCAATCTATCTCCAATCAGAATCAGATCTGTTATTTTTTAACCGTCTTACAATCACTGTTACAGAGAACAAGGAAATAGGATTTTTGTTAAATCTTACTTTTTTTTTGATTGATTACATTTTTCGCTCTCGTAGGTTAGTTATAACGGTGTATTAATCTTTATCACTGTACATATAAATAAAGTCTGTGTATGTGTATATGTGTGTGTGTGTGCAAGAGATATTTATGATTTATGATGGAGCACAACCCAGTCGATAAATTGATTACAGGTGTTTTACATGTCAAGGAGACCTGGCCTACCTTGAAGGTCGCGGGGTGGGTTATGGTATGTCCCGATTTTTGAAATATTGCATCGGCCCAGCGCGTGCATGAAGGGGATTCTGGGTCGTCACCGTCTGTGTTCTTGTTTTCTGACTGGGCACCATGCAGTGGCGTAACTAGCTCATATAGCACACGGGGGGGGGGCGAACTCTAAAAAATGCCGACCCTTTTTCCAGCTCAAAAGTACCACAGTATGTCAGATTGTGTCTATATATACTAGAGGTGCTGGATTGTGTCAATATATACTAGAGGTGCTGGATTGTGTCTATATATACTAGAGGTGCTGGATTGTGTCAATAGATGAGAGAATCTCTGTCTTGAAGTGGACGAAATGACAAGTAGTACCAAAGAATGAAATATCTGGAAGACGCTGCTTGAAATCTACTCACGGAGAGACTGTGTCACGTCACTCGGTTAGAGCTAGCCCGACTCACGAGCTTTTACTATTAAAGAAGTTATCGATTATATAACGAATACACTAGATGACAACTTTGTACTGGAGAAGGTACATATTACGCAAATAAGCAGTATAAAAAGGACAGTTCCTTCCGACATAATTTCCGTGTCAAATACATATAACAATACATTACTACATTAGTTTTAAGATCAACAATACATTACTACATTAGTTTTAAGATCAACAATACATCACTACGTTAGTTTTAAGATAAACAATACATTACTACATTAGTTTTAAGATCAACAATACATTACTACGTTAGTTTTAAGATAAACAATACATTACTACATTAGTTTTAAGATCAACAATACATCATTATATTAGTTTTAAGATCTACAATACATCACTACATTAGTTTTAAGATCAACAATACATTACTACATTTGTTTTAAGATCAACAACACATTACTACATTAGTTTTAATACCAACAATACATTACTATATTAGTTTTAATACCAACAATACGTTACTACATTAGTTTTAAGATGAACAATACATTACTACATTAGTTTTAATACCAACAATACATTACTGCATTAGTTTTAATACCAACAATACATTACTGCATTAGTTTTAATACCAACAATACATTACTGCATTAGTTTTAAGATCAAAGCATACAAAAATAAAGCGGTGTAGCAAATTGTGGCTCTTAGAAACGATCAGTGGGCTAGGTGGTTATTGAGTTATTTAATTGATTATTTTTGCTCACTAAACTTTGATACAGATCAACTCATGCATGGCAACCCCCACCCCCCCCACACACCCCAATCCCCCCGGCCTAGACCATCTAACGTAGACTAATGCTTGTCCATATGTAATTTAATTTAACGTTTTAATAACATCTCATCACTTAGTTTTAAAAAAAATGTGTGTTATATATAAAACAAAAAAAAAAACGGTTTTTGAAAAATGTTTGTTCTAGATAACATAAAAAAACGGTTTTTTTTTTAATGTCTGTCAAAACCTTGATTTAAATGAATACATCGTCAGTCAATTTGTCTTTAATTAGGCAGAGACGTGCGGTAATGTGGCCATGTGGTAATGTGGCTATTTCGTCAAGCCATGACCAACATTTTCTTTTTTTTTTTTAATGGTAAAAAAAAAGCGGTAATGTCAACTTGACCTTACACGGAGGAAATGTTTAATGAGGAATAATTGAGTAAATAAGTAAAGAAAGATAGAAAAAGGGAGAGGAAAGGTGGGAGGGATGAAGAAAGGGGGCGGGAGGGGAAAGCTATTGAGGAAAGGAGTGAATTAAGGAAACAATTAGAACGATGTTGCCTGAGAGACAAAATAAGAAAAAAATAAATTTGAAGAACGACACATTTAGAGAGAGAGAGAGAGAGAGAGAGAGTGCGAAAGAGGGAGAGAGAGAGAGAAGGAGAGAGAGAAAGAAAGAGAGAGAGAGAGAGAGAGAGAGAGAGAAAGAGAGAGAGAAGCATAAAGCTTACTGAGAACGTCATGATAAAATTAAAAAAAAAACCTTAATGTTAAGTTAATGATAAGTTAATGATAAGTTAATGATAAATTATAATGGGGTCAGAGTGAGAATAAGGCTAATAAAGTTTTTTTCAATGAAATAATAATTATGGTTTTCAATAGGAAGAAATAAAGAGGGATAGATAGATAATGAGATAGATATATAGACAGATAGACAGTTGGACAGATATGGAAATATATAGACATTCATACAGATAGATAGATAGATAGATAGATAGATAGATAGATAGATAGATAGATAGATAGATAGATAGATAGATAGATAGATAGATAGATAGAGACTAATCTATTGGTGGTCTCTAGTCGCAAGAGACTAATCTATTGGTGGTCTCTAGTCGCAAGAGACTAATCTATTGGTGGTCTCTAGTCGCAAGAGACTAATCTATTGGTGGTCTCTAGTCGCAAGAGACTAATCTATTGGTGGTCTCTAGTCGCAAGAGACTAATCTATTGGTGGTCTCTAGTCGCAAGAGACTAATCTATTGGTGGTCTCTAGTCGCAAGAGACTTAATTCCTATACCTTGATATATCTCAGTACTTATTTTTTCGCTATTATGTAACGTGCCCTAGAGGCCTGCAAATGATAACGAAATAAAAAAAAAAACAAAGTTATTGCTGTTGTGGTCAGTGACAGGGCAGAAACCTCAATGTCCATCGATATGGCTCAAGGGGTGTCCCAGACACTTCAGGCATTACTTTCTTCCTGGTCGAGACTGAGGTCTAACTTAATAACGTTGTTCTCGGAAAGTTGTCCCCCCCCCTTCCCCACCAATGACCAGTGTCATATGACCTACATTCGTTACAGACCAGTAGAAGGGAGACGGCGCTGACCACAGCTTCCGGTGGTCTGGGTCTAAACCACCCCCCTCCCCCCTTGGTGTGATTAGACTCTCTTTGGACGTGAAATCATTAGTGTGTCGGCCCGGCACTTCAACCCAGTCAAATGAAACAACCATTAGCCTCGTTTGTCGGCGTGCGCGCGTGGTGCGTGTATGTTGTATGACGTGTGGCTCTTGTTTTCTTCATGCCAACTCCCCCTCCCCCCTTCCCCTCACTCCTGTCCGACCTCCCCCCTCTCTCCCCCCCCACCCCCAACCCCCGACAGACATGGTGAGAGAAGAAATTGGAAAATAAATAGTTTCACTGACAGACAGACAGACAGAAAATAGACAGACGCATCGGTAAATTGAAAAATACACAGACATATTATATATATATATATATATATATATATATATATATATAGTTGATAACTGGCCATTAGGTCAGCTCAGCTGGCCCATTCCAAGGTAGGCCCCATTTGAACCGTGAACTTTTAATGCTTTTTTTTTTGGTTTTCAATGTATACCAGGGCCGTTCTTTATTTTTTGATGATCCCAGGAAAGGTACAGGTGGAGTTCCCTTATATAAATGTAGACAACCTGACGCTTTTGAGGTCCCCCCCCCCTTTAGAAGATAAAATAATCTTGAATAACTGGGCCCTTCTTACCCAAACCTTTACGTCATCTTGGTCATTTTAGGTTCATGCCAAGAAAAAAATTTCCCAACATGGGGGTCCCATTATCAGCCGAGGCCCTTTGCAGCCCCTTAGTTTGCCTATCTATAAGAAAGATTCTTATGTATGGGACCCGATTGCATTCAGTCATTTTCTGCCCTGATCCGCCGCTGTAAACATAGATAAACTTCCATAGTTCCATTAATACAAATACTCGCATACAGCTAGAGAACGTTGCATAGACCAATACAAAGACTGACATTTGAACAGATACTTAAACACTAAAATTGACAGACCCACACACTCATTGACAGACCCACACAGACATTGACTGACAGACCCACACATTCATTGACAGACCCACACAGACATTGACTGACAGACCCACACATTCATTGACAAACCCACACAGACATTGACTGACATACCCACACACAAATTGACTGAGAAACAGATGAATTCTACACTTCATCTGCCCCGATGGTTCGTTAGGGCTAAGGGAACTTTATTTACTATACTTACTACACACTCATTGACAAACCCACACAGACATTGACTGACATACCCACACACAAATTGACTGAGAAACCCACACTCATTGACAGACCCACACTCTCATTGACAGACCCACACTCTCATTGACAGACCCACACACTCATTGACAGACCCACACACTCATTGACAGACCCACACACTCATTGACAAACCCACACAGACATTGACTGACAGACCCACACAAAAATTGACTGAGAGACCCACACTCATTGACAGAACCTAACACACATTGACAGATCCACACACTCTGACTGACAGACCAACACACACATAGACAGACCCACACACACACATTGACAGAATCACACAAACATCGACAGATCCTTACAAGGCTTTACACACATTGACAGACCCACACAGACATTGACTGACATACCCACACACAAATTGACTGAGAAACCCACACTCATTGACAGAACCTAACACACATTGACAGATCCACACACTCTGACTGACAGACCAACACACACATAGACAGACCCACACACACACATTGACAGAATCACACAAACATCGACAGATCCTTACAAGGCTTTACACACATTGACAGACCCACACATTCATGGACAGACCCACACATTCATGGACAGACCCACACAAACATTGACAGAATCATACACATACACACATAGACAGACCCACACAAACATTGACAGAATCACACACACATTGACAGACCCACACAAACATTGACAGAATCACACACACATTGACAGACCCACACATTCATAGACAGACCCACACAAACATGGACAGAATGACACACACACACACACATTGACAAACCCACACAAACATTGACAGAATCACACACACATTGACAGACCCACACACACAGCTCATCAGTGACAGAAATGTTATAAACAGCCATGACAGATATCGCATATCTCGATAAGCCTGAGATCAGAAGATTTTATCAAGTTATCCGATTATTTGACTTTTTTTTTTTTTTTTAAATTCAACTTTGGAGGCAGAAAGGAAATGTTCAGTAGTTGAAAAAAAAATGACCATGACGCAATAAGACAGTGTTGGCGAACCAATGGCACGGTGCCACGGTTGGCACGCAAAGCGTCATGTGTGGGTCCGCGACTAAAATATCACTTCCTTTGATTTTAATTGGAGTCTTGTCAGTTTGCTATAAATAAGTGGTGTTTTGGTAGAATTTTGGGCATGTGGCCCCAAAAAGGTTTTCCACCACTGGCTTATTTCTGCTCGAGGGCCCCAAAAGGTTTGCCACAACTGGTTTATTTCGACTTGAGGCCCCCAAAAAGGTTTGCCACCACTGGTTTATTTCGGCACGAGGCCAGAAGAATGTTTGCCACCACTGGCTTATTTCGGCACGAGGCCCCCAAAAAGGTTTGCCGCCACTGGCTTATTTCGGCACGAGGCCAGAAGAATGTTTGCCACCACTGGCTTATTTCGGCACGAGGCCCCCAAAAAGGTTTGCCGCCACTGCTATAATAACTCAGTGTACTCAAGCTGTATAACTGTTTCGTACGTTGGGTTAATTCGTTTGTTCCACAGAAAGAATTAAAACATTATTTTCTTTCGTTTGTTTTCAAATGTAAATACAAAAAAAAAGGTGGGTGGGGGGGGGATCTATCCTTAAGGCGATCAATTCCTGGAGTCTGGCACATTATCTGTGACGTCCACTCCTGGCATCTGGTCAGCGTGAGATCCCGAAATTTCATTGTACAGTCAGGCCCTAGTTGTCAGACTCCGCTGACATACGCTGGCTGTTGGTGTAGGGGGGGGGGGCGGGGTGGAGGGGAGGGGGGATTCATAGGTGGGGGTGAGGTGGTGTAATCATTCCGTTACTTTTTTTTTTTACAAATATAGATCACAATTTCTTTTATCAAAATTAAAATTTAAATTTTCCAAAATTATCCCCACCTCACACACACACACACACACGCGCGAATAGTGTAAATCACATAAACATGTTTGGGCTAAAGAAATTTACTATCTGCCTATAATTCTTTTTTTTTTTTTCACTGAAACTTTTTAGGGAAATAGGAAGATTAGGGCTCGTCCAGTTATTACGTCAACAAAGTGGTGGTGGGGGACGCCGGTGGGGTAGAGGAGGTGGCTCTAACTTTTATTTTATGTGTGGATGCCTTCATAATATGGTGCTTACTTATTATATATTTATAAGCGATTTTGGGCTCTGCGTTAAATCGAAAGTAGAGCATTAACACAACAGTATTCCAGTTTAAAGTACAATCATAAACATATCGGATCTGCCCGAAACCCAAAATAACCTAGGCTACCGATCAAGCCATAGGGGATATAACTCTATGCAACGGTTTTGCAGGGTACTGCTAGTCTCATATACTCTTTCATTAACGATTTTCGTTGTAATTTCAATCTTGTGTTGATTCACGTCAGATGCATACAACTTATAAATATTAAAAAAAAAAGGTTGAAATGATTAAGAGGGGGTGGGGGGATGTTGGAGGTGTCATATAGCACCTCGAACTCCGGGGTGGTGCCGGGTATTACAGCTTGTTAAATTATAAATACTGATATAAAACCTACCATACTGGCCAGCGCTACTGATTTAAAATTAGTAACTAATTTCATTTCAATTTGGGTCTTTTTTCTTTTTTTTTTTGATTGCTCAAAATAATCACTTTAATTCACTTTGTTTTATGCACTGATAAATGACACTGATAAAACTGATAAAATCACATTGATAAATCACACTGATAAAATTGATAAAATCACATTGATAAAATCACATTGATAAAATTGATAAAATCACATTGATAAATCACACTGATAAAATTGATAAAATCACATTGATAAAATTGATAAAATCACATTGATAAATCACACTGATAAAATTGATAAAATCACATTGATAAAATTGATAAAATCACATTGATAAATCATACTGATAAAATTGATAAAATCACATTGCTAAAATCACATTGATAAATCACACTGATAAAATTGATAAAATCACATTGACAAAATTGATAAAATCACATTGATAAAATCACATTGATAAAATAACATGGATAAAATCACATTGATAAATTGGAAAAATCACATTGATAAAATCACATTGATAACATCACATTGATAACATCACATTCTCCATCCCTGATAAGTCGATAATTCTAATATATATATATATTCACATAATTGAGACGCATTGGCTTCACGCCTGTCCTGCCACCCCCCTCCCGTCTACCCTCCCACCCCCGCCCAATTGAGTTTTTTGTGGGTGCTGAGCCATTGAAACATCTGCATGGCCAACCACCATACCCCCTCCCACTCTTATAAGACCTGGTGGGTTTTTTTATTATTATTATTATTATTATGTGTACGGGGAAAAGGAGTAGAGGGTGGGGGGGGGGAGTGGAGGAATAGGATATTTATGTCTGTCCGTCGGTACATTTTCTTTTTTTTTTTTGGAGTGGTTGTGGGGAAGGGGGGGGAGTCCGCTCACGACTCTGAACCCAGTAGTCCTAGATTTACTTGTCCCTTGGATGACGTCATTTCACTCCAGCTGAGCTTCATTTCTGGTGACCCTCCCCGATGAAGCCCCCCCTTCTCCTCTTCCCCCCCCCCTCCCAAGGATACATTGTCCAAGCGTTCATGACGTAAATTTCTCTCTCTCTCATTCTATTTCATTCTCTCTCTCCCTCTCTCTCTCTCTCTCTCTCATTCTCACTCTCTCATTCTATTTCATTCTCTCTCATTATCATTCTCACATTATCTTTCTTTCTCTCTCTCTCTCTCGCTCTCTCTCTCTCTCTCTCTCACACACACACACACACACAAATACATATATAGCCATTCAAAAGCATATTAACCAATACAAACACAAACACACATTCAATCCCACAACGATACGCCCATTGGTTGCTTTCATTCAGACTATTGTCCATGAAAAGTAACGCTTGAGTGAGTGCGGCTTAAAGTCGCTCAATCGGATGATAGGCGGGGGAAAAATCGCATTGGAATAAAGTGATAAACTCTAATCTCGAACTCTCTTAACACGTTCCTTCCCATTGGCTCTTTTGTCGCTTCTCTTTTTATACCGAGCTTTCATTGGTGATGAATTTTTTTTCTTGTTCAGTGATGCTCAAACTGTAACGCTTCGCGACCCATCCTAAATACTTTATTGTTATCACTACCACCCTGATAAGACTGGTTCTCTTCGGTTTTTTAGCATCATTGATTTTAAGTCTAGATTTTTTTTTCCCTTTTACTTTTCAAAAGTACTAAACTGTTATTTTTTTTAAAATATAATATTAATGCTAGCTATGTGTGTGTGAAGTCCCAGTAAGGATAAAAGGAAATCTGTTAAATCCTATACACCACTAAACCTTCTTTCATCCCTATCCGTAGCCGATGGTGCAATGGCCTTGGGGGCATCACTGGGGGATACAGCAACAACTTTTACCATGGCCTGAAATATCCATTGGTCCTCACCGAGAGATAGAACCAGGGACCTTCAGGTCGGCAGTCGAGCGCTTTGACGTACGACCATCCGTCCCCTCAGTGCTAGCTGTAACGCCTGGCATTGCCCGGGAACTAATAATTCCGTGATATACTCCCCCCCTCCCCCCCCCCCGCCCTCTTTCAGATCTCTTTAACGATTTTTTCTACAAACGATTAATTAGGTTGTACGCCACAAAGTGCAGTACACAATACAAAGTAGATAAAAAAAAAACTAATACTTAATTGTTTATGAAATCATACACCATTTGGTTTAATGCGCAGGTGCCACAAAGTGGTACAAAACATTTCATTTGGCAATCGACAAAGTCAATATGTATTAAAAAAAAAAGGACCATTATATTAGGACAGTGTAATAAATCCCAGAATCACCTAAAAAATGTAACACGTAAGAGTGAGATACATTGTTCACAAAACAAATACGGTGGCCATAACAATCACGGTGCATTGGCTCTGCATACAAACATAAATGTAAAACAAAGCTATCATATACACATAGATAGTGTTGTAAGTAGACAGTACACCTGTAGATAGAGATAGTGTTGTAAATAGACAGTACACGTGTAGATAGAGATAGTGTTGTAAGTAGACAGTACACATGTAGATAGAGATAATGTTGTCAGTAGACAGTACAACTATAGAGATAGTGTTGTCAGTAGACAGTACACCTATAGAGATAGTGTTGTCAGTAGACAGTACAACTATAGAGATAGTGTTGTCAGTAGACAGTACAACTATAGAGATAGTGTTGTCAGTAGACAGTACACCTATAGAGATAGTGTTGTCAGTAGACAGTACAACTATAGAGATAGTGTTGTCAGTAGACAGTACACCTATAGAGATAGTGTTGTCAGTAGACAGTACACCTATAGAGATAGTGTTGTCAGTAGACAGTACACATGTAGATAGAGATAGTGTTGTCAGTAGACAGTGCAACTATAGAGATAGTGTTGTCAGTAGACAGTACACCTATAGAGATAGTGTTGTCAGTAGACAGTACACCTATAGAGATAATGTTGTCAGTAGACAGTACACCTATAGAGATAGTGTTGTCAGTAGACAGTACACCTATAGAGATAATGTTGTCAGTAGACAGTACAACTATAGAGATAGTGTTGTCAGTAGACAGTACACCTATAGAGATAGTGTTGTCAGTAGACAGTACACATGTAGATAGAGATAATGTTGTCAGTAGACAGTACAACTATAGAGATAATGTTGTCAGTAGACAGTACAACTATAGAAATAGTGTTGTCAGTAGACAGTACACCTATAGAGATAGTGTTGTCAGTAGACAGTACACCTATAGAGATAGTGTTGTCAGTAGACAGTACACCTATAGAGATAGTGTTGTCAGTAGACAGTACACCTATAGAGATAGTGTTGTCAGTAGACAGTACACCTATAGAGACAGTGTTGTCAGTAGACAGTACACCTATAGAGATAATGTTGTCAGTAGACAGTACACCTATAGAGATAGTGTTGTCAGTAGACAGTACACCTATAGAGATAGTGTTGTCAGTAGACAGTACACCTATAGAGATAGTGTTGTCAGTAGACAGTACACCTATAGAGATAGTGTTGTCAGTAGACGGTACACCTATAGAGATAGTGTTGTCAGTAGACAGTACACCTATAGAGATAGTGTTGTCAGTAGACAGTACACTTATAGAGATAGTGTTGTCAGTAGACGGTACACCTATAGAGATAGTGTTGTCAGTAGACAGTACACCTATAGAGATAGTGTTGTCAGTAGACAGTACAACTATAGAGATAGTGTTGTCAGTAGACAGTACACCTATAGAGATAGTGTTGTCAGTAGACGGTACTTATAGAGATAGTGTTGTCAGTAGACGGTACACCTATAGAGATAGTGTTGTCAGTAGACGGTACACCTATAGAGATAGTGTTGTCAGTAGACAGTACACCTATAGAGATAGTGTTGTCAGTAGACAGTACACCTATAGAGACAGTGTTGTCAGTAGACAGTACACCTATAGAGATAATGTTGTCAGTAGACAGTACACCTATAGAGATAGTGTTGTCAGTAGACAGTACACCTATAGAGATAGTGTTGTCAGTAGACAGTACACCTATAGAGATAGTGTTGTCAGTAGACAGTACACCTATAGAGATAGTGTTGTCAGTAGACGGTACACCTATAGAGATAGTGTTGTCAGTAGACAGTACACATGTAGATAGAGATAATGTTGTCAGTAGACAGTACAACTATAGAGATAGTGTTGTCAGTAGACAGTACACCTATAGAGATAGTGTTGTCAGTAGACGGTACACCTATAGAGATAGTGTTGTCAGTAGACAGTACACCTATAGAGATAGTGTTGTCAGTAGACAGTACACTTATAGAGATAGTGTTGTCAGTAGACGGTACACCTATAGAGATAGTGTTGTCAGTAGACAGTACACCTATAGAGATAGTGTTGTCAGTAGACAGTACAACTATAGAGATAGTGTTGTCAGTAGACAGTACACCTATAGAGATAGTGTTGTCAGTAGACGGTACTTATAGAGATAGTGTTGTCAGTAGACGGTACACCTATAGAGATAGTGTTGTCAGTAGACGGTACACCTATAGAGATAGTGTTGTCAGTAGACAGTACACCTATAGAGATAGTGTTGTCAGTAGACAGTACACCTATAGAGATAGTATTGTCAGTAGACAGTACACCTATAGAGATAGTGTTGTCAGTAGACAGTACACCTATAGAGAACGTGTCTCTCTGTCTGTCTGTATGTCGCTCTGTCTGTCTCTCTGTCTGTCTCTCTGTCTGTCTGATTGTATCTCTGTCTGTCTCTCTCTCTCTGTCTGTCTCTCTGTCTGTCTGTATCTCTGTCTGTCTGTCTCTCTTTCTCTCTCTCTTATTTTTTTACCCTTATCCTCACGATTTAACTCTATTTTTATTTTAAGCCCACACCCCCCCCTCTTTTTTATTTACTGTTGTTCCCCGCCTCATTACTGTAGATTCTAAAAATAGCCCCGCATCATGTTTATTTCCTCTCAGGTAATTGATCGTATATTTTATCTGCCAGTAAATTAAACACACAAAAAAAAAATATGTAGCCTTAAGCATTGAGAAAGTAATGAAGTATAAAAAAATTAGTTCACAGAAAAAAAAGTAATTAAAGACAGTTATTTACATTTCGCTGAAAAGAAAAGAAAAAGAAACGAAAATTAACAAAGTCCATGGAAAACATTGAAAAAAGTTACTTTATCATTTTTTTTTTTACTTTTTGGTTTTCACTCGCTTACTTCCCTTTCGTCATTATAAGTCCAGTTGTGACATCATATCTCACGTCTGCTTTTATAAACCAATGAATTAGATCAGGAGAGTAACTGACTTAAGCTCCCGGAAGGAAGAATTTCCGGAACTGAGATCATACAAGTTTTTTGTTTCGTTAATTTTTTTTATGATATATATTTTAATATGGGAATGAACTATAGTAGGATTACCGAGTCCAGACATCTCCTTTATTTTACGCCAAGGGTCTAGACCAGAGTTTCTCAAAATGTGGGTCGCGATCTATTGTTGGGTCGCAGTGGAATTTTATTTGGGGCACTAACAGTTTTTACATTTACAACTGATGAATGGATTCCATACTTATAACTCTATTTCTCAATCTTCTAGTAAAATAATAGCGAATTGGATTCTGCGTTAAACCGAAAGTAAAGAATTAATACAACAGTATTCCAGTTTAAAATTAAACATGAAAAAATCGGATCTGCCCGAAATCAAAAATAACCGAGCCTACCGATCAAGCTTAAGGGGATATAACTCTAAGCAACTATTTTGCAGGGAACAGTTAGTATGTGAATATTACTGCACGTGATTCTATGTCTTACATATATGTATTATATCCCTTAGCCCTATATTTGTAAGAGATAGAATCATGTGCAGTAATATTCACATTCAATGCCCTAGATCAGTGCTTCTCAAAGTGGTGGGCCGCGGCCCCCTAGGGGTCCGTGGACTGTCCGGAGGGGGGCCGTGGAATTTCGAAAAATGTGACACATAAAATATAATTAACCTAATGTATTGTATGTAAATAGTATTAATATATGTTTAAAATAAAATCTAGTTTATTTTATATGTTTCATCCTTTCACTCTTTCATTGTTAACATTAGAAAAAGCATGTATTGACTAGTAAAAGTTTGCATATAGAAGTTTAAAATTATAAATTTAAGAAATCTAAAACAAAAAAAAATAGGGGGGCCGCGACATATTGATTGGCGTTCCAAGGAGGGCCGTGACTTCAAAAAGTTTGAGAAGCACTGCCCTAGATCAGCGCCCCCCAACCTTTTTCTCGCCACGGACCTGTCAGCGTTTAATAATTTCATCGCGGCCCACTGGATTGGGGGGGGGGTCGTTTATTATTTCTCGTCCTTGGAAAATCGCACAATCACGAGATAAATAAGTCAAAAGGAAATCATTTAATGTTTCTTGGGCGACCCGGTAACATTCATTTCACGGACCGTGGCCCCGGGGGTTAGTAGACCACCGCCTTAGATAGTATTCAGTCGTAAATGTGCCGATACCTATGGTTTAAGCTCACTACTATTTTATCCCGATCCGAAGAATGTTTTTGTATTCAGAGCATGTACTACTTGCTCCCTTCCAAACACTGTACACTGAGGGCAATGTATTTTATATGTGAATTACCAAATTTTCCCTAACCTGGGTCACTGGAAATAATAAAAACTTTTTTTTTTCTACCAAGGATTTAACCTTGGATATATAGATATATTTCTTGTGTGTCCTTGACCTTTGAACTTTTTTAAAAAAGTCAATTGATGAGATGGAAATTTTTTTCCAACATATTGGTGGTTCTACATTTATAGTAAAGTTTCCTTGTAAAATTCATCTGTTTCTATGACCTCAGCATATAACGGGATTGTGTGGTTAGCACAACGCCCATCCGCCTTTACTTCCCCCTAACCCATTTAAAGCTGGGTGGACTTGTGGGACGAGTTTGAAACAAATTTCACCTGGGGAAAAAATTCCCATGGTTCTCACCGAGGATCAAACCCAGCACTCTCGGGTTGACAGTCGAGTAATCTACACTAGGGAGCGACCGATATGCCTTTTTTTACCGATAGTCCGATACCGATATTTTTCCTCCAGCATTTTTTTACCGATACCGATACCGAAACCGATATTTTCTTTTTAGGGGCTGTCCATTATTTATGTCAACAAATTTTTGGCGATTTTTTTTCCTCCGCCCCCTCCCCCCCCCCCTTGTCAACAACTTGTAAAACTTCCAGAGACCCCCCCCTATAAAATTACGTCAACATTTGATTACCCCCCCCCTAAAAAAAGGTGGCTTCCATAATGTTTATGTGGCAAAATTAGTAGGAATATAGTTAGTTTAATTAAAATACTGAATGTTAAGCGAGTGTGTAACACAGAACTACAAACGCTGCTTAATTTTCCTATTTATTAAGTAATTATATTAAATTTAAAAAAGTAACATTGTTGACGTCAACTTTTCTTGACCTCCCCCCCTCCCCCTTGTCAACAATTGTCAAAAATTTTCTGACCCCCCCTCCCCCTTATTTTGTTGACGTAATTAATGGACAGCCCCCTAAGCAACAACAATGCTAAACACGTGTTATTCTCGTGGTGTATGACGTATTTCAACCCATGTTCACATATTTTGTAACTCTTCGCCCACGCGTGTCTTGTTTACCCCCCCCCCAGATACCGATATTTACAGCTAATGACGTATGTCAACCCATGCTTACCCCTTCCCTGTCATATTTTGTGACACTTCGCCCACACGTAAGTCTTGTTTCCCCCCCCCCCCCCAACATCCTATCCCAACAAAAAATACGCCAGATGTTAACTAATTGTATCATTCAAGGTCATACATTAGAATTAAGAAATGCCAATCCTATTGTTTCAAGGTCATATCTCTGATGTAGACGTCACAATTTCTGTGTACGGGTTGTTTTTTTTTCCTTTTTTTTAAATCTTGTCTGATCTGGTTATAGAATTGGGTTATTTACTTTTTTCTCGCCGCGGACGGGTCATCGTTTGATAATCTCACCGCGGCCCGCTGAGAGGTTGGTGGGAGGAGGATAGATAATTTATATTTTAGATGTTGAATATAATTGAAATAATTTAATATTTCTAGGCGGCGTGGTACAATTTGATCCACGGACCGGTACCGGCCCGCGCTCCGGGGGTTGGGGACCACTGAATTTTAATCTATCACCGTCATGCATATATATATTATGGTGGACATAAAAATTTTAACAGTTTTTTTTTGTTTTAATATCTTAATTTGGTTTTGTATGTGATAATATTATAATACATACACATAATTATTCTACGGATAGACGTCAGGGGATGGGGGCATTTACTAACCTTTCTGGGATTGCAAGAGGTTGTGTGTGGGGGGGGGGCACGTTTCAGATTAACTTGGAGTCTGGTCACGGTAATCTGACGCAGTGATGACCGTGGGGGTGGGGGGGGGGGGTTAGGAGGGGGACAGTACTGGTTTCGCGTTTTATGTCTCACTTCAATATTACAGCAGAGACGTCTGGGAGTCTCGATTTGGGCTCTTTTATTGCCTCATGTCAAAAATTGACCCCATCCCAGTTTTCAGAAGAACAATTTTTGGCAATTGTCAAATAACAAATACAAAAGGGGGATAAATAAACCATAATTTCCTCATATGACACAGACACATTCCGGTGGTGACATTTTGGTGTCATCTTGCAGTAGAGACATCCAAACTCGACGGAGTCTCATGTTTTAACGACGGGCACCTGACATTTAGGTGACTTCCTGGAGGTTATTAAAGGCATCGTTTCAAAATACAGGTCAGTGTCTTTCTTGGTAAACAGAACCCGGGCCTCGATTTCGTTTTAAGTAATGACTGAGAAATGTCTAAATTTACTTAGAAATGATATGAAAATGTTTTATGTTTTATTTTATACGTAATTTAAAAAAACAAGCAATTAAGCCTGTTCCATTCTGGACACAGGACGTGTTAGCGCATTTTCATGTTATGTATCATTACGTATGCTATCTTTCAGTAAATATTTGTAAATTTTGGAAATGTTTATAAATTCAATTGTGTAATTCATATATCTGTAAATAAAAATTTATAAAGACGTTTCTTTATATTTGAAAAAAAAATTATTTTCTCTTAAATCTAACTACAAGTGGTTTGTGGTCACTGAAATAGGACTCATAATTGAAACATTCTAAATTGTAGTCATTTAATCGTCCGAAAACTCCGTCAATTGTTGCATAGCTCTGATACTTTCAATTAAACTCAGAACACAAGCTTACTATTTCATTTGATGAGTTTCTTAATAAATCTTGGTGAAACTACGTGCTGCAGTATTTCGCACCAAATGAACGGGCTATTGAACGTACAAGGTGTATATATAATATATAAGCCTCTTAGGAGCCCTAAAGCCCGGCCCTCAGAGGTCCTATCGCAAAATGAACTTTTGATGTACACATGGCAGGCCAAGACCTACAAAATGATATATACATCATGGGTCTAGGACTTATAGTTGCTGAGATAAAGCGCTCCTTTATTAATATAGCTTATATAGTAAAAAACGGTACTAAGGCCCCTTTTACGGCCCTGAGAGGTCAGATCGCGAAATGGAAAAAAAGTCATTTCTTGACAGGCCAAGACCTACAAAATGATATATACATCATGGGTCTAGGACTTATGGTTGTTGAGATCTAGGGTGTACACGGACAGACGGACGGACAGACAAAACGGGGACAATAGAGCATTTTTTTTTTTGAAAATGCTCTAAAAATTGGGAAAACATAATTTACGATATGACAAAAAGAGCTGTCGTCTGCTTCTCAAAGATGACCCATCCAAATGTCAACATGGCGCCGAGATGGTAAAAAATGTTTGGCTAATGGATTATTTTTTCGGTTTTATTTTCCCTTCATTAATTCCATTTTTATTCCTCTGTAAACGCCGCGTATGTAGAAATCAACATGTCCCCCCCCCCTCTCTCTCTCTCACTCTCTCCCTTCCCAGACTTCCATAACGATAACAATGACCTGCTCATTACATATTATAAAACAAATTAAATGTTAGCGTAATTAATATGTATAAATGAGATGACGTGAGCGGAGCACGGGCCGGATCAAACAGCTTAGGGGGGGGGGACTTTTTAACCCTTGTATGAAGCAGAAGAAACTTGAATTTGCATGTTCCCTGCTGCAGGTAAAAGGTCAAGTGAGACTGCTGTATTAGAATTACAGTGATAACAGTTCGTATTGGTGTTTCACTTCTTAAAATAAACTCTTCAACAGTTTTCTCAACAAAACAAAAAAAAAACCTAGCACTCTGGTTTAAAAATCAATTTTACTTTTCCACTCTTTGTTGTATTGTATCTCGCCAGATCGAAATAGTAAACAAAATACACTTTCAAGACTTAAGGCTAAGAAAGGGGAGACAACCACGTGGATGGTGGCGGGGTTGACATGGTTGTTAATCCAGGGGCCTGAATTTGTGAAAGGGTCGGTGCGATCAATGAGGATCAACAGCCTCTGTCCAGGTTTACCACCACCACCACCGCCACCACCAGCACCCCCGTCCATTACCTATGCTCGTCACATGTTCAATTCCATTCAAGTCTTAAAGAGATATAAATAGAACGGGAATTCAATCGGTAGGGGAAGTGACTTAGTATGGCGACCCAATCACAGACAAAACTGTGTGTTTTTCCCGCGAAAAAAAAATAGTCCAGGATCTCTGCGCAACGATTTGAAATATATTGAGAACCGCTTCTATAGGCCAGACTGGTATATGTAGACTAGTCCATCTTATCACAGATTGATGTATATAGATCAACATTGTCTGCCAGTTATAAATTATTGGGGATTTATTTCTACCGGGGAGGTCAAAGAGGTCAATTTGTGGCGGTAAAAAGGTTGATGGTCAAGATAAATTGGAGTGTGGGTTGGGGTGAAGAAAGGAAAGGGGCAGACAACCGGGGTGGACACCACCCGGGGCTTCTGGTAAACATTGCATCTGGGGGGGGGGGGGTGAGGTGTGGGGGGAGGGGTCCGAGACCACGATAAATCTCTACACTTTTTGTGTCGTACGTTATCAGGCGAGATATGTGTACGATACATAAATATAAGAGACAAAAAAAATCTTTGGAGGAGTATGTCTGATTAAATAGGGTCACGTGGGTTACGGTCTGGCCAATGCTGTTGTTTATCTCACTCAGAGACGAGCACACACTTCCGGTCAGAAGTGCGGGAAAGATGGACAGTGGAGTGGAGATTCTCACACTTTGAAATATTTCAACATTAGTTGTTTTTTCCTTGTAAATATTTTTTTAATTTAAAAAAGCTTCCATTGATCTCACGGTCTAAGCACAGCTCCAACCTGCGTACTACTCTCTACTGCCCATTTAGGGCTCTGGAGGCCCGTACTATTCCTGTCAACTTTTTTTCCCCATTCATGGCCGTTTTCCTCCTCTCTCCCACCCCCAAGGCTTTAAGTTCTCCCTCTCTCTCTCTCTCCCTCTCTCTCTCCCCCTCTCTCTCCCTCTCTCTATCTATCCCATCTATCCATCTGCCTGTTACCCTCACCCTACGTCTTTTTTTCTTTCACTTGGTATTGTCACGTCTTCTGTCTTGCTGCCCTTGTTCTCTTCTATTCCGTTTTCTTCCGTTCTGTCTATATCGCCTGACCCACATTCGACTCGTGTTTTTTTATTTATTGAACACAAAAAACTCAAGTCCATGAGCTCCGACATTTTTTTATGTATATTTTTATTTATTTATTTCAAAATATAGTTTGCTTACATTGGAGGACGGGGGCGTAGAAAGGAGGGTATTTAATTAACTAGCCACACCGCGATGTACTGTTCACAGACGGCCCGACTGAATGGGTAGGGGAGAAAACCTTATGACAAGTCATCAAGTGGTTTGAAATTCACAGTGGGTTATGGTTAGTGGTTTTTTTTGTATTTGAAGTTCTGAAGTTGGTGAGTATGTGGGAAAAAAAATTGTCGGACTAGGAGCTATAATCTCGCGATCTCTTATTTATATTTAAGTACATCAAAGAAATGTTTCACTGGTACACTAGGTGCAGTGGGGTGAGATAGTCTGTTTGATGTCTAGAAAGTGAGAAATTTAAGTGTACACTTGCGTGCAAAGTGCGTCTTTCAGTCTGTCAGAGGCGTAGTGAGGGGTGGGAAAGGGGGCATCATGCCCCGGGCGCTACTCACAAAGGGGCGCCACTCACATATAATATTAATTATAATACTATATGGCTCACGAATGGGGGGGCGCTAAAAAGGTATTAAAAAGGTAATGTGCCCTGGGCGCGAGTTAAGCTCGCTACGGCGCTGCATTCTGTGTGTCATTGCGTCTGATCACAATCTCTTTTGACTCTTTTGCGCGGCACCTGCGTCTGTCTATCAGCCGGTCAGTTGCTCAGTACATCTCATTCGCTCGTCTGTTGGTCCGTATAGATGTATGCTTGTCTTGTCGATAGGTCTGTCTGTGACTCCAGATGTCTGTAATTTATCTCTGTCAGATTGTCTGTACATTTTTGTTTTGTCCGTCTGCCCATCTATTTAACTGCCCGTCAACGGGTTTTCAATCGACGCTTTTTATCCGTTGGTATGTCTGTATATCTGTGTGAATTGTCTGTCTACATCTCAGCAACTTTATCTTAAAGTATGCCTGTCTGTAAACAATCTGGTTATTTTCTCTAATGATCCTGCTGCTTAGTCTTGTCTAGTTGATTCTGGATGTTTGTTTTTTTCATATCTTGGAAAAATTTGTCCTATCAATTTTCTGTCTTTTTCTATGTTTTTCCCCTTTATGTCTGTTTTTCACTTTATGTCTGTTTTTCACTTTATATCTGTTTTTCATTTTATGTCTGTTTTCCCCTTTATGTCTGTTTTTCACTTTATGTCTGTTTTTCACTTTATGTCTATTTTTCACATTATGTCTGTATTTCACTTTATGTCGGTTTTTCACTTTATGTCTGTATTTCACTTTATGTCTGTTTTTCACTTTATGTATTTCACTTTATGTCTTTATTTCACTTTATGTCTGTATTTCACTTTATGTCTGTTTTTCCCCTTTATGTCTGTTTTTCACTTTATGTATTTCACTTTATATCAGTATTTCACTTTATGTCTGTTTTCCCTTTATGTCTGGTTTTCATTTTATGTCTGTCTCATTGAGCATAGTTTGATCGTGTCGGTCACCATGAATATAAAAGATGTACACCAACTAACAGTTGATCCCAAAAATCAACGGAAAGTGTGTTAAAACAAAAGTCGCTTATTTATGTTTTTTTTTTTTGTTTTTTGTCGCTTAGCATTCCATCCTCTTGTTTTGTTTATGTTATTTGTTTATTCTTGTTTATCTAAACACATTTGTGTTGGGTCTACGATTCAAATGTTTTATCTCCATTGGCAAAAAGAAAAAAAACACAGGGAAGGTAACAATCTCATTGTGCGTGTATACAAGAACATCTAAAGCCACTGATAACGAAGTTTCGTCCCCCTGCTCTCGCCATGCCGAGAATTTGTCTGCTCATAATCAGTTTTTAAAGGAGCTGAAAACATGTCAAGTGGATGAGCCGCGTGGTATGCCCGGGGGGGGGGGGGGGCTTCGCCCTGCAGCGGCGAATGTCTGACATAAATAAACGCGTTGCGTCACTTCTGAACATTCCGGAGAGACAAAAGTGTGGCATGATGGATCTAATTGTACAATTACAATTAAACATAATGCATGGAGCGATAAAACAATACGATGAAGTGAGTGAAGCAGGTATATAAAAACTTTGACTCGAGTTATCCAATTAGAGCTACACGTTTCATTCTAAACGTATCTGGATGGGAAAGTCAAGCATATAGATAAGCGGAACAATTTTTCCTGGGGGGGGGGCATTAGGGGCAAGTTATATTATGTGTTCCTGGACAAAGGAACATTAATATATATATACAGATATACAGATATACAGATATACAGATAGATAGATGGATAGATGGAGAGCGAGAGAGAGAGAGAGAGAGAGAGAGAAAGACAGGGACAGAGAGAGAGAGGGGGGAGAGAGAGGGTATCCGGACAAAACCCCCACTGGACCTCTCCCCAATTTTTATTATAAAATCTATTATTTGGCCCTCATTTTTATTAAAAAATGTAATATATAATACCGGGATGAAAAAAAATATAAAAATACGTATTTTTTTCAAAGTACCCCAACTAGCTGCATTAACCCAGAGGGTGAGAGAGAGAGAGAGAGAGGGGGGGACGGAGAGGGAGAGAGAGAGACAGAGTGTGTGTCTGGATGTGTGTGTGTGTGAGAGAGAGAGAGAGATGGGGGGGGACAGAGAGAGAGGGGGGAGAGAGAGAGACAGAGTGTGTGTGTCTGTATGTGTGTGAGAGAGAGAGAGAGGGGGGAGAAAGAGAGACAGAGTGTGTGTGTGTGTATGTGTGTGAGAGAGAGAGAGAGGGGGAGAGAGAGAGACAGAGTGTGTGTGTCTGTATGTGTGAGAGAGAGAGAGGGGGGGAGAGAGAGAGACAGTGTGTGTGTGTATGTGTGTGAGAGAGAGAGAGAGAGGGGGGAGAGAGAGAGACAGAGTGTGTGTGTCTGTATGTGTGTGAGAGAGAGAGAGGGGGGAGAGAGAGAGACAGAGTGTGTGTGTCTGTATGTGTGAGAGAGAGAGAGAGGGGGGAGAGAGAGACAGAGTGTGTGTGTCTGTATGTGTGTGATAGAGAGAGAGGGGGGAGAGAGAGAGACAGAGTGTGTGTGTCTGTATGTGTGTGAGAGAGAGAGAGAGGGGAGAGAGAGAGAGACAGAGTGTGTGTGTCTGTATGTGTGTGAGAGAGAGAGATAGAGAGAGAGAGTGTGTGTGTGTGTGTATGTGTGTGAGAGAGAGAGAGAGGGGAGAGAGAGAGAGACAGAGTGTGTGTGTCTGTATGCGTGTGAGAGAGAGAGAGAGGGGGGAGAGAGAGAGACAGAGTGTGTGTGTCTGTATGTGTGTGATAGAGAGAGGGGGGGGGAGAGAGAGAGACAGAGTGTGTGTGTCTGTATGTGTGTGAGAGAGAGAGAGAGGGGAGAGAGAGAGAGACAGAGTGTGTGTGTCTGTATGTGTGTGAGAGAGAGAGAGAGGGGGGGAGAGAGAGAGACAGAGTGTGTGTGTCTGTATGTGTGTGAGAGACAGAGAGGGGGGAGAGAGAGAGACAGAGTGTGTGTGTCTGTATGTGTGTGATAGAGAGAGAGGGGGGGAGAGAGAGAGACAGAGTGTGTGTGTCTGTATGTGTGTGAGAGAGAGAGAGAGGGGGGAGAGAGAGAGACAGAGTGTGTGTGTCTGTATGTGTGTGAGAGAGAGAGAGAGAGGGTGGGGCAGAGAGCAACAGACACTACTGAATTTAATACGATAATCATCCAAAGAGACTAACTAATGACATATACTACCATAGTAATCGTTATGGTCACTCACAGTCCAGTACACTGTGACAGTGAAATGTTAAATAAAACAATGTTAGACATAACGTTGACCTTATTCCCAAGGGTCACAGTATCATTTCCGCTGTCCACTAATCGGGTGTCTAGGAAACTTCCTAATCTGATATCCCATAATTTCTGGAAATACTTTCCTGTAACTTTTTTTTTATACTCTCTTATAATTAGATATTTTCTAAATTTGTTACCATAATAATGTCGGCTATACATATCGCCAAACTATATCTAATAAACAAAATGGTTTAGTGTTTTATTTTACTACTAGCTGTACCCTGCAAAACCTTTGCATAGAGTTATGTCCCCTTAGGCTTGATCGGTAGGCTAGGTTATTTTTTTGGTTTCGGGCAGATCCGATTTTTTCATGATTAAAAGTATCACACATGCTCAGTCTATAAGACTAGAAGTAACACACCTACTCAATGAATAAGACAAGAAGTAACACACCTACTCAATCAATAAGTTAAGAAGTAACACACCTACTCAACTAATAAGACCTACTCAATCAAAGCTGTTAACCTGTACCAAAACAACATCTAAAACAACTGTCCTGTTATCTCTGTAATCACCAGCTCATTCAAAGAATACCAATAATGGCGCTTTACAGGATCGAACCGGACCCTACGACCTCTGTCCACAACCTATCATTATCACCCCCCCCCCACACACACACACTCTCCCCAATCCACCGGTCAGATTATCTTCTTAAAGACCAAGCCAGTATTTATAGTAGTCTGTAGAGTTGAGCTCGACCCCTCTTCCGTCCACCCACCCCCGCCCCCACCCAGAGTTGGTCAGGGCGCAAGAGTGGTAGCTGGATTGAATCGAATCCTCCCCCTCCCCAACCCCCCCCCCCCACCTACATCTTTAGTACCAACCCAGTAATTTATCAAGTGCCAGATCTCCTGTCACAAAATGATACACCAGGTCTCCTGTTTAGCAACGATGTACGGGGGGGGGGGGTGAGATTGGCTTGGATTATAGTACAATCGCTGGTAAAGATTTCCAAGGGTTGAATAATCGCTCTCTTTGTTGGTACCAGATTTGATTTATTTTCAACGATTTGCCTTATACATTTATTCTCATTTATTTTCAGAAAAAAAGGTCTTATACATTTCGTTCTCATCTCTCTGTCACTGTCTTACTCTCCCAAATAAAAATCTTTCTCACTATTTGTGAGGCTGTTTTGGAAGATCTGAAAGCATAAAAAAAATTTCCCTTCTTCCCGTAAGTGTAAAAATATTTCACTGTATCCTGTGATACACAGAATAACAAACAAATACTATACAGACAATCATTCAATAAACTAAACAGACAATCGTTCAATAAACTAAACAGACAATCATTCAATAAACTAAACAGACAATCACTCAAACAGACAATCATTCACCTAAATAAACAGACAAACACACGTACAAACAAAATATACATACACTGGTAAGAAACACCGCAAATCATATAAACATACGCACAGAAAACTAAAATAGGCAGACAATCCATAAGGCATACAGCCAAAATAAAAACACCCTGACAAATAGACGAAAACACAAATAGACAGACGAATCAAACAGAAAGACAGAAAAGAACACCACCTGGCCGTCTGCAGACGTAGCTCGCTTCCAAACCAAAATACGCTCCACAAATCGCTCTACACATAAATCGTTCCACAAATCGCTCCACATACAAATCGCTCCACAAATGTAAGATAACATTACAACTACAAGTAACGATCTGTTGTTCAGAAAGCTGTCCACTTGTTTTCCTCCTCTCTCATTATTCTTAACATATACATCTATATTTAACCGATAACAAATAGAAGATATTCACTTATCATGTATCCCACTCGTCTCAACAAGTTTACCTTGTTTCCGGCTTTGAGAAGCTTTACTTAAATCTCTCTACAGCACATAACCTACACATTCTAATATAGATCCAATGTTTTGTAAATATTACCGCTAGTCGCCAATGAATCGGACGCTAGAGATCAATGATTCTATCAACTCTGTTGTCTGTTTATTGTTTAACGCGACGGTCGCTAAGTTTTTTAACTCAAGTGGTCCCTACAGTATTTAATGTCCGGTAGTTGAACACCTTGAGTTAGATGATTCGGGGAATCATTGGAATAGAACATATATGCATCTTAGTATATCCTTCAATTATTAAGGAATTCAGCCCTGTGGTCTTTGACTGATTCCTGTGGTCTTTGACTGATTCCTGTGGTCTATGGCTGATTCATGTGGTCTTTGACTGATTCATGTGGTCTTTGACTGATTCCTGTGGTCTTTGACTGATTCCTGTGGCGGCCTGGCTATCTTAGAGTCTTATCAAGTCTAAGCTATTTGAGATATTGGCCTTTTATAGGTCCAGATATTATATCTGCGTGCCAAATATTTATTTATATATTACAATCGCTCACTCGGACAATGATTTCTTTTTTTTTTTTGGGCCGGGGGGGGGAAGGGGGCAAAGAAAGTGGGGGGGGGGCCTAAACTATAGCTTGTGTAGCTTAGGCCTATACGTAAATCCTTCACTGCGTTGAATTCATCCCGAGTTAGACCTACGTAATAGTTTGTATTATCTGCTATCCAGATTTATATCTGTGTCTCTTGGGGGTAAGAAAGGCCCCATTGGTAACAAGGCTATAAGTAGTTGTTATTCTAAACAATGGGAACTCGAGAGAAAAAAACTTTTTTTTTCTGCAAGGGGCCTATTTCGGAGCTATAAGTCCTGGATATGTCTTTTGAGCGTGTCCACCTTTCATGTTTTATTGATGAACTAACTATCATCTATCCGTAAGGCTAATGCAAATAGGCCTACCGTAAAATTTCTAGGTTCATTTCCCATAGATTCTCTTATTGCATTTGCGCGATCGCCATTGACTGCATTATCCATCAACAGCTAAATAACAAAGATAAGTGACGTCACTGTGCCACACATAACATGCCTGAAAGGAGCAGAAAAAAAGAACGAAAAAGATTCAGTATAATTATAGTATCCTTAAGAATTTTTTAAAGTCTCGTCTGCTTTAGATCAAAGTATGAACTCTGATCCCGTTAAGATATTAACGCTTTGGCCATCGTCTCGATTCGAGGATTGTTTAAAAAATACAGTTTAAACAAATTTCTGTAGTTTTATATGAGATATTAAAGTCTAAAATAGTATATTATTGCATTATTTTTTTTTATTCATGCAATATATTATATTTTTGAATTGTAAAAAAAAATCATTAAAATATCTGTCCGAAAACAAAATAAGACTTTACTTCTTAAACTAATGGAAGCTATTCAAAAAACTTTGAACCAAAAATATGGCATTTTTTCAAAAGTCAAGATGACTGACATTTTGCTTGAAACAGTTTATATGCTTTCAAAAATGAGTCGGAAAATGATAATAATATATCACCATTCAGTAATGAATAAGGTAGATCCATTTTTTAAAGGTAAGGAGCATAAAAAATTAAGGGTCATTCTTTTAAACAGAATAAATTTAGCTATTGTCAACAAGACAACATTGAATTGAAATTTTAATGCATGCTTTGTCTTATTATAGTTAGCCAGTTAGGTAATATCACAATATACAGACCAAAACTATTTTGATACATATTATTGATACTTTAATTCTCTAAACCTTCCCAAATCAATTATTGTCTAAAATGGATAATGTTGACTTGAAATCATTAATATTACGGTTTGGGAATGTTTATAGAGGTAAAGTGTCAATAATATTTATCAAAATAGTTTTGGTCTGTATATTGTGATATTACTTTCAAATTATTCTCACACTAGATTTCCTCATGAAAAAAAAATATCTATTTGTTTTTCAAAGACAAAGCAGCCTTCTAAATTTTTAAGAGAATTTATTTCATTAATAGCATTTTTTAAAATTCTATGATGATTTGT
>JAGDYQ010000030.1:2210258-2251970 GCA_021962125.1 Bulinus truncatus | reverse complement strand
TAATTCCATTGTGTAAAGCTGGATTTTATTTTAAGTACATTTCTTTCCTTTCTTTCAGACTTTTGTTGAAGACATTGGTCCAGCCTTCCAGTGAAGGTAAGGTCTCATTGTTATTTCTATTTTTATGTATCACAAAGTAAATATCACAGGAACGTTATTTATAGTTTATCCGACTGACTTCATGCCGCTGGAACAACAAGCATTTACCAATGACGCCGTAAAACATAAATATTGTGATGTACACAATATAAATATTTTCATGTACTCACAATATTCGGCACCCACACACATATTATAACAATAACAATGAAAGCTGAAATGCCAATCTTAGAACCAATGGCATCACTCGCGATGGTTTGTTCATTGTCTCCCATTGAGACATTGTTCCCCCCCCCCCCACAATATTTATTTACTCATTTTACTTCGATTTACAAAGTTTTGATAAAAAATCAATTTTGGCTGCGGCCAGTCAAAGTAATTTTGATATTTTAATAAAAAACAATAACTCCTGAGTGCGCCTCTCGTTTACCTCCTGCGTGACCTCCCCTGATCTGTACCACGTATACGCATGTATTGTAAATGACGTATGCACATAAAGCAAACTACACCAGTGTCAAAGTGATGTCGGCTGGCTGTTGTTTGATGGGGGATGGGGGGAGGGGGAGTATGGGGGCTATGTTCTAAATGGATCTTCCTCTTAAAAACTGTTTTTTTTTTTTTAAAAAAGAGCTTGTCCATTTAGTTTGCGCCAGGGCACAAGTAACCATAAGACTGGCACTGCTTGACACTGACAGATAAAAACACAAATTCAAAGTGAAAAAGAGAGAGAGAGAGAGAGAGACAGAGAAAGAGAGGGAGAGAGAGACAGAGAAAGAGAGGGAGAGAGAGAGAGAGAGAGAGAGGGGGGGTGTGTGTGGGGGGTGGGGGGGGGGTTGGGTGTGCAGAATAATCTACAAAGTTATATTAGATAAACACAATGACGGAAGTCTGATAGATAAAATATTCTAAACTAGAAGATTTAAAGATTTATGAGAGCCGCATAACTCGGGATGACAGGACGATTGATACACTGATAAGAGATGATGATAGATTGTCAAATCGATGATGATAGATTGTCAAATCGATGATGGCTTGATAGATTGAGGCCAACACATAAACTCGTTGTTACGTTATTCGGAGCCTATAATCAAAGGGTACATTTGGGAACCCCAGTCAAATGTATCCCTGGGGATCCTAAGCAAAGGTATTTTTTTTTATTTATTTAAAGAACTATCTGGGGGCCCAAGTCAAAGGGACATCTTGGGATTCTATGAAATGGTATCTTTTTTTTCAAAGAATAATTTGGGCACCCTAGTCAAAGAACTATTTGGGGGCCCAAGTTAAAGAACTATCTGGGGGCCCAAGTCAAAGAACTATATGGGGGCCCAAGTTAAAGAACTATCTGGGGGCCCAAATCAAAGAACCAGGGCCAAAGTCAAAGTACTATCTTGGGGCCCAAGTCAAAGAACTATCTGGGGGCCCAGGTCAAAGAACTATCATGTCATTTAAAAACGGTGTCCCTTGCTAGAATCCCTTTACTTTTGGCTGTCAAAATAAAAGTCTTGACATGGGCCCCAATCAACAGAAGGGGGCCTGAGATATCTACTCCAGTTCTTCTATCCACGACATGAATAGAAAGCCAGTAATTCTATTATATGTTCACCTTTGTACTTATTAAAAAAAATTCAACACAATTAATAGATTAGGTCTAGATGGGTGAACATACAAGAGATCGATCAATGGCGAGCATTAAATATATCTTTGAAATGTTGTCGAAAGGTAAATGTCATGACCACATCTCTCTCTCTCTCTCTCTCTCTCTCTCTCTCTCTCTCTCTCTCTCTCTCTACGTTATAATTCAAGTGAACTATATGCTTGCCAAATGTTACGTTATAATTCAAACCTACTGACAGACTTTCCAAATGTTTTTACGGTTTAATTTTACTGTAACATTTTTATATGAAACAACGAACTCTGTGCAGGTCACAACATAAACCACTTTATCAACATTCACTTATTCAAAGACTAGAGATCTTCTTCTAACAATAACACTACAAGTCTACTATATCTATCTACTACGATTGTCAGCACCGTACTATCCTACATCTTAATTCTAAGCCTGTCAGCACCGGTCTCCTCTCTTCCAGCACTCACTCCCTTTTTCCTCCTAACGTTTATTTAATATGGCAGCACAAAACGCCGCGAATACGCTTGCTATGACGGACAACCTAAACATAACCCTACACAAATTTTTCCGGGCACAACTTGGTATGTTGAATTTGTGGTGACCTTTCATTGCATGACCTGTTCCGGTCAGTCCTTGTGTGGAATGGTCCGTTAGGATGGTGCATTTACATGTGAGAGGGGGGTGTGAATGGTGGGGGGAGCAGGGTGTGTGTGTGGGTGTGGTGGGGGTTGGTTGAGGAAGGGTACATTCTACATGTGACAGTAAATACATTGGATCACATCCAATAATTATTGGGGAAAATAATTCAACAAACCAACTAACATTCAATCAATGAGATGGAGACATGACCAGCATTTGTGGTGGGGGGAGGCAGGGGCGTAAATTGGAGGTGATACGGTCCGTCTCGTACGACCCTTCAGTTTATTACCTTGTTGGAGCGGGAATGTGGGGGGGGGGACACTTACAGAGTTAGACGTGGGCCCCACTTGCGTTAGTTACGTCACTGAGGGAGAAAGTCAATGGATAAAAACACAAACAGAGAATAGAGTTTACGGAGTCTAGAAGATGGAGAGAATGAAAGAAAGAGAGAGATAGAGAGAGAGAGATAGAGAGAGAGAGAGAGAGAGAGAGAGAGAGAGAGAGAAAGAACGCGGCGTGTCCGACATCTGTAACACTGAAAACTCTAAATCTTAGGCCTCTCCCCCCACTCTCTCCCCACCCCGCCACGTTTTACCCTAGTGTCTAGATACAACACAACAAATCTCTCCCCCCCCCCTCCAACCCACAAACAAACTAACAACACATAACATTTTTTCCCTCCATCTCCTATTGTTGTTGCTGTTGTTGTTGTTGTTTTCCCTCAATGTCCACTGGTATTGCTAAATCTGGTAAGCCCCAGCTCATCACCCCCCCCACACACACACACATACACACTTACACACACACACACCGAACCAATGTCTTTATTTATCACAAACATTGACATTTCGGGGGGGGGGGGGGAGGGGAAGGGGGGAGAGCGTGAAAACCTATTGGTCACTGATGACGTGATCCCTCCCTAATGGTCATCAACACTGGACATTTTTGTTTGAGGATTTTCTTTTACATCATGTTCCTAAAAAAAAATCTGGCACAGGACTTATTTTTAACCCGTACCTATTTGTACCAGCTGGCAGAATTGTTCTAGTGGAAAGGAACTTTGGCGGCGTATGTCCTCGCATTTTAACGGGGGGGGGGCGTGCCCTTTTTTTGGGGAGTTTTCTTTTTTTTTTGCCGTGTTATCACTCAGGCCTATCTTGCTATCACTCAGGCCTATCTTGCTATTGCTCAGGCCTATCTTGCTATCACTCAGGCCTATCTTGCTATCCCTCAAGCCTATCTTGCTATCTCTCAGGCTTATCTTGCTATCACTCAGGCCTATCTTGCTATCACTCAGGCCTATCTTGCTATATCTCAGGCCTATCTTGCTATCTCTCAGGCCTATCTTGCTATCACTCAGGCCTATCTTGCTATCACTCAAGCCTATCTTGCTATCTCTCAGGCATATCTTGTTATCTCTCAGGCCTATCTTGCTATCTCTCAAACCTATCTTGCTATCTCTCAGGCCTATCTTGCTATCTCTCAGGCCTATCTTGCTATCACTCAAGCCTATCTTGCTATCTCTCAGGCATATCTTGCTATCTCTCAGGCCTATCTTGCTTATCTCTCAAACCTATCTTGCTATCTCTCAGGCCTATCTTGCTATCTCTCAGGCCTTGCTATCTCTCAGCCTTGCTATCTCTCAGGCCTATCTTGCTATCTCTCAGGCCTATCTTGCTATCTCTCAAACCTATCTTGCTATCACTCAGGCCTATCTTGCTATCTCTCAGGCCTATCTTGCTATCTCTCAGGCCTATCTTGTTATCTCTCAGGCCTATCTTGCTATCTCTCAGGCCTATCTTGCTATCACTCAGGCCAACCAAGTAGAAGGTCATTCTCTAGCACGTGTCCTAATTGCTCGGACAAAGGTCAGGGCTGTTCAGTTTTCAAAAGCTCATTACGTGACCACAATATGCAACAAGCGAAGGCATTCAAAACGTTTTCACTTTGCCCGCCTCCCCCCACCCCAATATCCACCTTTCCCTGGGGCCCCGAAATATACATATATATCTTCGCCTGGGGGCCCCGAAATAAATCTTGGCCCTAGGGCTCGCAAAATTGAAAGAGCGGCACAGCTGGCAGCATATATATATATATATATAATATTGCTTTTTTTTTTAGATAATCTCAAAAACTGTTTGCTTAAAATGACATCATACTGTTACTTACCTAAAGGAATGACGTCTGTGGGTGGTTCAATGGATCTACGGTCCAGACCAGCCGTTCTCAACCTTTTTCACATATTAAAAAAATAAAAGAAAAAATAAAAGTGTGTTTTTTTTTGTCCTAGTATTTGTAATCTTATGAATTTGTTTTTTTTTAAATGCGCATACTGTGTTTAACATGGGATTAATATACAAAACACACACACACACACACACACACACATATATATATATATATATACAGAGAGAGAGAAAGAGAGAGAGA
Source organism: Bulinus truncatus (assembly GCA_021962125.1). Taxonomy (NCBI): domain Eukaryota; kingdom Metazoa; phylum Mollusca; class Gastropoda; family Planorbidae; genus Bulinus; species Bulinus truncatus. The sequence continues at coordinate 2,247,175 of JAGDYQ010000030.1, read as the reverse complement.
GAGAGAAACAGATAGATAGATAGATAGATAGACTGACAGACAGATAGACAGATAGATAGATAGATAGATAGATAGATAGATAGATAGATAGATAGATAAACAGACAGACAGACAGACAGACAGACAGACAGACAGGCAGAAAGACAGATAAACAGTCAGACAGACAGAAAGACAGACAGAAAGACAGACAGATAGACAGACAGACAGACAGACAGACAGACAGACAGACAGACAGACAGATAGATAGATAGATAGATAGATAGATAGATAGATAGATAGATAGATAGATAGATAGATAGATAGATAGATAGATAGATAGATAGATAGATAGATAGATAGATAGATAGATAGATAGATAGATAATAAACCAGTACACGAATCTATAACTATTATTAATTCCGTTTGCACTCTCCACTTAGTCCACGTGTTACACCTAGTATCCCCTTCCTGGGTCTCTCTCTCTCTTGTGTGTGTCTCCGTGTGTCTGAACCGTTATAACTTCCCCTATTTATAGGATATATCACCCCGCATATTACATCATTTTCCCGCCAAAACCACAGAGGTCAATGTGTAGGCGATTCGCGCCAAACTCCGTGCGTGGGGTGATTGACATAATTGCATCATGCATGCTTGACCCTGCAAGCACTTACCATACCATATAAGGAAATACGCCGTGTCCAACAGTGTGTGGTAGCAAGGAATGGAACAATACCAAATAAGGCAATAACATAAAACGTAAACAAAGCTTATCACAAGGGATAGGACAGATAGATAGATAGATAGATAGATAGATAGATAGATAGATAGATAGATAGATAGATAGATAGATAGATAGATAGATAGATAGATAGATAGATAGATAGATAGATAGATAGATAGATAGATAGATAGATAGATAGATAGATAGCAGGGTTGTTAACAATACTTTTAAATTGTATCGTCAATACCGATACCAATACTTCATGAAAATAGTATCGCCAATACCAATACAAATACTCAAGTAAAAATATATTGCCAAAATCGATACCGATACAATACCGATACTTTTGAGAACAACAAACTATTTTTATTTAAAATAATAATGAGTAAGTTTTTCAAGTTTAAAAAAAAAAAGTGAAAACAATAAAATACAATGTCAAAGCACAAATTTAATGCTAATCACTTTAGTACTTGACGGATGGTCAATTGGTGTAGATACTGACTGTCGACTTCAGAGTCATGGGTTCGATCCTCGGCGAGAACAATGGCAATTTTTCCACAAGTTCATCCAGTTTTAAATAGGTACCCGACTTTAAGCTGGGGAAGTAAAGGCGATTGGGCGTTGTGCTAACCACACAATCCCTTCATATGCCGAGGTTATAAGAACAGATGAATCCCCGATGACCCGTCAGGGCTAAGGGAACTTTTCTTTACTATTTCACTACTTGGCAGCACGTAAGACGACCATCATTTTAAAACAATCATTGCTTAGCCTAGAACGTAATGGCATAAAAATGCGCCAACTTAATGAAAACAGGCGCTCAACTCAGCACTAGCCGATCAACTCAGCAATATAGTTTCTTAATGCTTGGGTAGGTTGGGTAGGGTGCTAATGACAGCATTTATGATGAGTTATCTTCAAGATATCTGGGTCCACTTCAGCAGAACTTTACTATTAAGCCGGTTCTGCCGCCGTGCAGTAAAACTGAATAGCTGACTGTATTGAAGTTGCACCACCCTGCCGAGTAAGTGGAGTGGAAACTGCACTCAGTGCAATGCAAGCACGCTTTAAGTTTTGTTCAACTTCAGCCTTGTGATCCAAGTTGTCTTGGTGGGGAGGTGGGTGGTGTTAATAGTGGTTTGATTACAATGATTACAAGTAGTGATTGAATTTATGAAGATTACTTTTAAAACAATGTATTAAATCGCTTTTGGTATACTTCAATTAGCTAATAGTGGCAACAGAAAAGTATTGGTATAGAGTATCGAAAATTTTTCGTTTAAAATGTATCGACGATACACAAATCAATACTTGATACAAAAAGGATTGGCAATACAGCAACCAATACTGAAAAAGTATCGCCGATACTGTATTGGCCGATACCGATACTTCGATACTAACAACCCTGATAGATAGATAGATAGATAGATAGATAGATAGATAGATAGATAGATAGATAGATAGATAGATAGATAGATAGATAGATAGATATAATGTAAGGTGATTGCATGAAAAGGTCATGGCCCTAGAGTTATTTTACCGCAACGGATAGAATGACCCCAGCCGACAGCACTAGCTCAAAAATATAGTAGCTGTCTACCAAGTTGATAGAACAGCCCACAATTATTTATCTAATCTGTGGACCGGTCTAAATTTTAAGAAAAAAGAAAACAAGCAATTAAGCCTGTTCCTTTCTGGACACAGGACGTGTTAGCGCATTTTCATGTTATGTATCAGTACGTTTGTTAGCTTTCAGTAAATATTTGTAAATTTTGGAAATGTTTATAAATTCAATTGTGTAATGCATATATCTGTAAAAAATATTATAAAGACGTTTCTTCATATTTGAAAAAAAATATTTTCTCTTAAATCTAACTACAAGTGGTTTGTGGTTACTGAAATAGGACTCATAATTGAAAACATTCGAAATTGTAGTCATTTAATCGTCTGAAAACTCCGTCAATTGTTGCATAGCTCTGATACTTTCAATTAAGTGAAGCTTACTATTTCATTTGATGAGTTTCTTAATAAATCTTGGTGAAACTACGTGCTGCAGCATTTTGCACCAAATGAATGGGTTATTGAACGTACAAGGTGTAGAATGGGGCCATATATATAATATATAAGCCCCTTAGGAGCCCTGAAGCCTGGCCCTCAGAGGTCCTATCGCGAAATGATGTACACATGGCAGGCCAAGACCTACAAAATGATATATACATCATGGGTCTAGGACTTATGGTTGCTGAGATATAGGGCGCTCCATTATTAATATAGCTTATATAGCAAAAAACGGTACTAAGCCCCCTTTTACGGCCCTGAGAGGTCAGATCGCGAAATGGAAAAAGTCATTTCTTGGCAGGCCAAGACCTACAAAATGATATATACATCATGGGTCTAGGACTTATGGTTGTTGAGATCTAGGTGATGACAGACAGACAGACAAAACGGGGATCAATAGAGCATTTTTTCGAAAATGCTCTAAAAACAGTTTCCCTCGTTTTCAATAAGTTGCTAGAATAACGTCTCCTTGTATTGTGAGTTGCTTCCTTTGATATAAAAGTCAATATTATTTTTTTTATTTTTTTCGATCGATGTCTCCTGTATAGATCAGCATCGACTCCTGTTAGGACGACTGTTGACAGTTGGGAAATGTAAACATACTTCTCTCTCCCTTCTTCAAACAAACTTTACCAAAACTTTGTTTTTTTCTTACTTTCCCTGCCCTATCAATAAAATGTTTTTTTTCTCTTCATATAAATTACATCCGATTCTTCCTTACTATTTCAAATAAACAAATTGAATTAAACGACTTTCTTTTTTTAAATGATCACCTTTTCTCTCGTTTTAAATGTAATCTTCGATATTAAATCTTGATTTTAGAAAAATTAATTCAAAGGATAAATCACAATGAATTAAGATAAGATATTTATTTTAGACTGGTATTTCGTTCCAATAACTTATAGATTTTTAAGCGCATTTGTGTGTGTGTGTGTCTGCATTTCGACATTTTCAATATTATATTTGGGATACTCCAGAGCAATCCATCGCGTATCCCCTGGGCAGGACCGGGCGCGGCACAGGCTAAGGAAACGTAGCTGTAATAAGATTTGAACTACATTCATCCTCATTCTAAGCCATGGATTAAACTTTGTATACTCCGTATCTCCTGATGGAATTTGGTTTTTTTTTTCATTTTCCTCTAGAACACACATATAGTCATACACATAAACACATATACACATAAATACATACACACACAAACACATACACACATAAACACATATACACACATACACACACATACACACATAAACACACATACACACACATACACACATATTTTTGCCGCCCAATGCAAGTATTCTGAATACCTCTCCCCCCCCTTTCCCTCCTTTCCCTAAAATAGATTTTGTCTTTTAAAATAACTTTAGCTTTGAGTTGATAATGTGGCCTTCTCACCACCCCTCCACCTCCGACTGTGCCACTTGACGCGACCGCTATTCTGTATTACAGCGCGTTACTGGCCCGGATGTAAAGATAAATGTAGAGTTTGATTTATATGACCGTAGTATGGTGTGAGACTTGGAGAGAGAGAATTTATACACAAATAAAGATAGAAAGACAAAAATCGGAGTAAAAGAAAAAAAAATACAGGGAAAGGTATGAAAGAGAGAGTGAGAAAGGGGGGGGGGGAGGGGGTGTAAATATAAAAGAAATGTAATAAAAGACAGAGAATGAAAGAATGTGATAGAGAACTACTAAAAAGTACAATCAAAAGTTAATTCCAGCAACGCGACTGCAATCATTCATTGATTTCCCAATTTCAGTCTTGTGTTTTTTGTTGTTGTTTTTGTTTTTAAAGATATTTCTGTTTATGAAATAATTATTGTAACTATTATATCTGTCTTCGTAGTGGAATGCAATGCTTCTGTTATTTTATCCGGTTTCTATTTATACTGTTCCTGTTATATGTTGCGCTGGTATTACATTCTCTAGCTGGTACTGTAACGGCTCAGACACAAATACATGTAACATGAGATGACTGTCGTTGTAAGATAAATAATAAGTTTATTTATGAATGTTCCGGTATTTAGTTGATAGATAGATAGATAGATTAGATAGATAGATAGATAGATAGATAGATAGATAGATAGATAGATAGATAGATAGATAGATAGATAGATAGATAGAGCCTATATCTATGTTTTCAATAAAAAAATGAACAAATGTAGAAACTTGTTGTGAACAAAACAAACATCTCCTAGTTGGCAACAGCTGTACAAAGTAAAAATAAAAAAAAGACAGCGACAAACAATTCCTGATAATCAACAAACATAATTATTTATTCCCGTATCAAAACATCTATCAGATTGTTGCGCAGTAGCTTGTCAAGGGAGATCAGATTTCATAATCTATTTTCAAATTATCCCCCCTTTATTAATTCTGACAACAGCTACTGCATCAGATGGTGGTAAAGAGGGATTGCATATGCTGTCCCCCTTCATAAAAATACAATACTGAAATAGATAAATTCCGAAAAAATTCCGGAGAGTGGTCAGCATGTTGACCATTTCTTTGTTAAAGTAAATAACGCAGCAATGGGAAAAAGTAAAATTTATCTTTAGAGACTTTTATTAGATGGTTGTTTAATTAGATGCATTAGGGACGAGAATTTTAGCGCAAATGATTTGGGCCCAAGAAAATCCAGGAATGTTTCTCCGCTTTGAGTACCAGTGCTGTAGCGAGCTTAACTCGAGCACAGGGCACTGTAACGTTATTGATTTTTTGTATAACGCCACGTAGTTAGATGTTATGTATTTTGTTGATATTAGGTTATGTAGTAGCCGATGTTCTCTCTGGTTTTACTTCAAAGATGGTAGCGTTCAGTCTCGTGGCACTCACACACAACACACCATTAATAAAGCCAAGTTCCACGATTCAATAACATTTATTTAAATAATAATAAAACACATATAAATGCACTCAAGTGCCGAAATATTCACAAATATGCTTTAGCAGAATAAACGTTGACTGTGTACTGTAAATCTTCAACTTATCTCTGAATGTATACTGTCTTCTCGTATGAGTAAGAGTACGTTTATTTATTAAACTTGATTTCTCTCTGAACACCTGTATACTGTCTTATCTTATAAGAGTACGTATACTTAATAACTTGTCAATATATGTATACTGTCTTGCGGTAAGAGTACGTATATCTAACATGTATACTGTCTTACAGGCAAGAGTACGTATATCTAGTATGTATACTGTCCTACAGGCAAGAGTACGTATATCTAATATGGTGTCTTGATGTCTCTATCTCTATCGTCGTTCTGTCGATCGGTAGGTCTCGATGTCTTTCGTCGGTCTCCCGAAATTTCACTTACATCTCTTATTTATCTGATGGTAAATTATGACGTGCCCCAAAGCCCCAGAACTTTTGATTGCTTCCCTAACACCCTTTCTAACTCATCTACATATTAATGACTCTTATTCCAGCCTAGGGATTGGTGCGGCTAAAAACTCACTATGTCTCCCTTTGTCTCCCTAATTACATCTATCGTCACCTACCTCTGGGGGTCATAGACCTGTGATGACAACCTAATTCTACCCTAAACAAAGATACCGCTGGAATTCTAGTTATCAAAACATATGACTGTGTCCTGGACCCATGAGTTTTCAATGTTAACTAACCAACTGACCCAGTGGTTCTGAAATTGTATGGATCTATCTAAAGCTATACCTTTTTAGCGTTCCTACCCCCCCCACCACACACACATTCGAAAACCATGTAATATTATATGTGAAATGTATCATTTGGCGCCCCCTTTGTGAGTAGCGCCGGTTCATGATGGCTCATTTGCTCACCCCTCGTTACACCTCTGCTTATTACACTCAGGTTATAGTAAAACTTTAAAATTTTAGAAAACAAGCCAAAACAAAAATTGAGAAAAAAATTGGAAATAAATTATTTTCAACCGATAGATTCACTTTCCAGTAAAGAAAAAAGTTATCTTTCTGAAACAAAGATTACATTTTTTAAAATTTTATTTTATATTTCTAGTAAACTTGCACATCTATGTGATCCAGAGCATGTAATGGGTCACTGAGCTTGACCCATGACCCATGTGACCCATCACGTTCTTGACCCAGACCCATCATGACCCATGACCCATTGAATGTTGTTATTTTCAAGATGGCGGCCGTATCCGTAGAAACCATTTTGAAATTAAAAAAAAAAAATCGCTCGACGACGGGTTTTTTTTGGGTCGGGCGGAGACTAAGGATAGGTCATGGGCCAGGGAACATTGACCCATGACCCATGTGACCCATCCAATTTTGCGACCCATTTGACCCATTGACCCATGACTCATTGACCCATTACTTGCTCTGATATGATCGAAGATTCCCGATATTCACATTGTTGTTCATCAAAACTAAATACTTAAAAAAAATAATACATAGACCATTAGGTCTGTCCATAAAGTAATGAACTTTGTGTACTGCACCGTTGGGAGCTATGTCCCGTGAGTTAAACAGAACGACTAAAAGGTTTTGAGTGACAGCCAATAGATTGCAGACACACACGCCGCTAATCGTTTGGAATTAATAATGTATTGCTACAAGTGGAGTTAATATTTTCTCGATTTTTTTCCTGTGGGTGGAGTTGAATGGCTCCATTTTTTTAAATACATCCCCCCCCCCAAACCATTCCCACCATGGAGAATAGAAGATTTGGCAGAAAGGAAAAAGGCGGGAATAAAGTGAAATGTTTGTGACGTAGTTTAATGCAGACGTGAAAACGGAAATGATGTAATCAGTATGACGCTGGCATTTCTGGGAGCTAGGAAATGAAACAGATAGGAGACTAAATCGCTAAAGGTTTTTTTTGTTCAAATGAAACCATTACCTTCGTTGTCAAAAAGGTGAAATGAAAACAATCATATACAATAAGGCGAGATTTTCTTACAAACAACACATCGATGGTGCTTTGGTGATGTTGCCGGTATACATAATGCGGCAAGTTTAGAGCGTTTTCCACCATCCGTGGCGTGGCATTCTCACAAGATACGTATTTTTTACGGTACTGGGATTGGGCGGTTTTTTTTAAGTGCCCTCCTCCCGCCAAACCCGTTATCCTTTTAACTAGATATATCAAAACTATACATCTAGAATGAACAGATTAGCTGATAGAATACTGCGCGTCATTTAAATAGACCAGTGCAACGGTGCACATTATTTAAATAGACCAGCTGCCAGCGGTGCACATCATTTAAATAAATAAGCGGTCAACGGTGCATGTCATTAAACAGACCAGCGGTCAACGGTGCTAAGTATCATTTAAATAGACTAGCTGCCCCTGGTGATGGATAGTATGTAAATAGACTAGCGGTCAACGGAAGTGTAGTGCATTAAAGAGACTAGCTGCCAACTGTGCTGTAAAACATGAAATAGAATAGATGCCCAACTGTGCTGTTTAACATTTAATAGATAAGCTGTCAACGGTGATATACAGCATTTAAAAAAAAGACTAGCTGCCAAAAATGAGCTGTAAGATCGGTAGCGCTAACAGGTCAAATGAAGCTATGCTATCAATTATAAGATCATGAACCTTATACTGTAATATCTGGTACCAATATATCGATTGAATTATTATTATTGAATGAATGGTTTCCGAGTGAATATATTTTTATGAAGAAGAACAAAAAAAGATAGAAAATACTTCGCTCGTTTAATTTCTTTGATCGTGAACTGAACCCACGTCACTCTTCACAGCCAAGCTGACACCTAGACGCCCCACAACCCCCCCCCTCCCCCTAGTACTTTGCACCCTAATTTGCTCCGCCAACTCATTTCGAGAATCGGGCTGACAGCTTCGACAGACGACCGACCCAGTCGTCTGCTAAATAAGATTGCCAAAGTCTGTGCTGTTTTTCTTCTCTCCTCTGGTTTTATTCTTTGATTTGTTTAAATCTATTTATTGACACATTTCGTTCAGTTTTGCTTTTGAAATCCCCCAAAGACCGCTTCTTACCCTCTCACTACTTTCTGTTTTTAAGTCTTTGATTTTGTTTAAATTTATTCCTGTTTATTGCCCACTACTTCCAACTCGGTGAGTAAATCCCCGAAGACCGCTACTTTAACTTTATCTCCCTTTTGTGTGTGTGTCTTTCCTATCATTAACTATGACTTTTTGAAGTACTTTATAACCTTTACTAAACTCTCTTTTCAATTTAAATCTCTGCTAATAGCGGATTACCCTCTAGAAGAATTTCTGCGTGGGGGCGGGTCTCAAAGAGGGCTAACACGGGCCCCCCACCCCGATTTCCCTGAAGTTTCCCCACAAAATCACCAAATTTCACACTTGCATATATATACATTTGTTTTCCATGTCCTGTTTTGAAAGGGCCCAACATTTTGTTCTGTGGCCGGGCCCCCGGCCTGCCTTGGCCCAACTCTAAGCTCACTGGGCATATATTTAATGAGACTGAATGGGAATTCTAGATTTCCGTCAAAGTCGGAGCGGCCTATGATCAGCATCATAGGGATACGGTACTCTGGATGGTGCGGCCGCAAAAGGGTGCCGAACTAAGGAAGGCCTCCGAAAGAGCGCTATTAAATGTTGTTGTTTTTTTTTTTTTTGCTCCTTTCTAATTGGTATGAGGGCGCCAAATATGTAAGATGTGTAAACAGGGCGCCGAAACAACTACCGGTAGCTACGACTCTGCCTTTGATATATAAATTATTACGAAATATAGCCGTCCACTGCAGGTTGAAAATTAGTTTCACCATGGGCGGATCGACCCCCTTCTAGTTACGCCACTAATAGACAAAGTACCCTCCCCCCCCCCCAACGTTGACAATATTTACGTTATTTCTCGACAACAAGAATTATATTAATTTTCGGAGAAGTTTTTTATAATAAAAACAGAACGTATTCATTTTATTGTGTAAATAATTCATTTCTAACACAATCGATTATGTTACAAATACATTTGTTTAAAAAAACATTTTACATTTGTGTGAACAAAAAAAAATTTTTTTTAATATTTTATCAAACATTATGAGCTTTTGACTTAGTATCTCGTATCTTTGAATAGATTTGAAAGATTTGTTATTAACTTGATTCCATTTCAAGAAACGCGCACATTATGTTTTTATCTTCACACACAAAAATAAACAAAGTATTTCAGTTTTACTTTGCCCTGATCTTTTCTTACATTTTTTTTGGGAAGATTATAAAACCAGCACCGCGCTAAACGTCATGGTAGACTTGTCGCGTCACACATAATTGATATTTGATTACCCGAATCCGCTACGTCGTTTTGGATCAATTCCTTACTACCGCCATCATTTCTTACAGTATGTTTACTTGAGGAGTGTCTGGTGCTAACGGCGATGGCGGACAATTCAAATTGTATCTCCCCGTGCAATGAATGGTTCCATCCACAATGGAACAACGGTTGGTCCGTGAACCGAAGACCGAGTTCCGCTTCGTTGGTTTCCCGTTACGCCCCGGGGTCGTAAAGTCGTTAGGTCATTATTATTTTAAAACTTTCGCCAGTGTATTTTATAGCTTCGATTTGAGCAGACTCTCGTGTTATCATTTCTCTCTAGCATTAAACATTTGCAGACTCTTGTGTTATCATTTCTGTCTATCATCAAACTCTTGCAGAATTTTGTGTAATCATTTCTCTCTATCATTAAACACTTGCAGACTCTTGTGTTATCATTTCTCTCTATCGTTAAACACTTGAGCGCATTTTATTATTTTTTAACCGGTGGTGGTGTAAGGAGAAACAATGGCGGCGCCCCGTTCAGGCGCCCAAATAATCTCGCCTTTGCTTAAGTCAAAATTGAGTGTCGCCCATAATGAATTGCGCCTTTCGCAACCCTAGATACGTCCCTGGTGATAGGACTTTTAAAATAATTTGACGTTACCATGATTGATGCAAAGATGGCAGTGGCATTGTTGTTGAATCGAATTGGCCTATGCCTAGAGTCAATGCAGGGTTTAGGCCTAGAGTCAATGCGGGGGCCGATAGTCGCATAAAGATTAGAGTGTGTATTTGTTTCAGAACACTGCTGTAATTGAGGGGGGCCTTTGTGAGGCCCAGAGCCTGAGCCGGTTGATGTAGTCGCCGCCCATGAAGGTCGGTTAGTGCACTTATGTATTTTTTTTTTACTTTTTCTCAATTTTAGTTGTTGCTGTCCAACAATGTAAACTATCGGATCACGTTGACGTAAACAAAAAAAGGCTCAGACAGGGATTTCCCGAAGTTAAATTTATACCTCAAGTTTTAAAAATAGATTAGTTCATATCGGGAAGTCCAGTCTCAGAAACTGGGGATGACAGTCGAAAGGTGGAATAGCTTTCGTTGGTATTGAATCCATCTGGTTTATAAAGGTAATTTAAAAAAAAAAAAATTCATTAATTGTGTTTTGAATTCACTTTCTTAAAACGTTTTTACCATGTTGTTTAATTTTTTAAAAAAATATGATTTAATTAAAAGTGAACTCGTGGATTACACAGGCAAATAGTGTTGCTTACTTACTATTATGTTGACCCCGCCCGTCCCACACACAGCCCCGTAGCGTGAAAATTCTACAGCTGTGGCCAGGCATTCTACAGCAGGGGCCAGGCATTCTACAGCAGGGTCCAGGCATTCTACAGCAGGGGCCAGGCATTCTACAGCAGGGGCCAGGCAATAGCAAGGAGGGGCAGGTAATACATTTTACTAAGTAGAGCAAATAAGCAGGGGGTGGGGCAGACAAATGCGGGGGGGGCCGGCCCCGCTAGCCAAACCCCCCCCCTCCGCACGCTACGGGCCTGGGCGGATTCAAATTGTTTTTGCCCAGTCCAATGGCAAACTCGAAGAATTAAGTCACTTCCAAATTCTCTGGTGTAAGGGCCCTAACTATGTCCATAAAGTGTGTGTGTGTGTGTGTGGAGGGGGGGTAGATTGCAGATCACTATTTGGTCAACTGCCTCGCCCACACTGGTCTTCGCTCAACTGAGCTTCGTCGAAATAGGTCACCTTACGCCTGTGTCAAAATAACATCGGTAAAAGGTCAGCTGCCACGCCCAAAATGATCTATGCTCGACTGAGTTTCGTCAAAATGGGTAGCTTTCTGTCCGTACTCGGAAAAATAAATAATCACTTGCAACCCTCCCCCCCCCAACCCACTCCCGTAACGCCACCTACTTTTTAGCCACAAGGGTAACTACTCTTAATTTATATCCTCTAAGGATTAAGTTATCCCCCCCCCGCCCCTTTTTTTAATATGTAAGTAGAACAGTTTTTCAGACCACTGAATCGTACTGAACTGGAATTATGTTATCAATGCAGGGGGGGGGGGGGAAGGTATAAAAGAAGATCTCAAAGCATATTTTGTTAATTCTAGATAAGCACTGGGCTGTGTTTGTTGCTTTATTATTTGTAATCATTCATTAGATGCGTTAGAGATGTCTCACCGACAATGTTGATCAAAAAATGGTTAGAGTTGTTTCGTCGAGACTACTTTACTATCGATGAAATGACGTAATTAAAAAATGTTTGAAGTTTTTTTTTTTCATCGATAGTACATTAGTATTGATAAAATGACGTAATCAAAAAGTAAAGTTTTCATTATAAGCAAATTGACACATCAAAAAAAAAATGTTGACTTAACGCCGTTTAAAGTAATATCCATCGCTAAACGAGTATACGCCGACAGAGTTGCGCCCTATTTTACTCTGAAACCGGTTAAATGACCTGTCGGTTACTGCTGACGTCGGCTTTAAAGGACCAAAAAACAACAACGCTAATGAACATTCTTTGGAGTTATTCTGACATTGTGTTCTATTATCGCAGTATCGTATGACACTGATGTATATGTCAGATGTCATTAATGTCATGTGCCGTTGTGATTCAGTACGGTCGTAACATCTCCGTTGTTAGTGCACTTGCCTTCAGTGTTATTTTCATGTTGTCTTTATTTTCTTTCTATTTTCGCTTTTGCCTGTGAGTCACCGGTGTGTGTGTGTGTGTGTGTGAGTGTCAAATGGTGCAGGGCCGGCCTTAGGAATTGCGGGGCCCAATTTAACGGATCCTTGCGAGGCCCCCTATTGTAATTTATTTCTTTTTACAATAAGGACTATCACTATTAATGCTAAATGTAATTTGCGGGGCCCCTGCCAGGCGCGGGGCCCAATTTGTAGCAATTTTTCAAATCAGCCTAAGGTCAGCCCTGACTTGGTGAGTCTGTTCCCCCCCACACACCCATATATACACTTTTTACACGTGTTTTACTTCTCCTGACACACGACCTGATGTTAGGTCAGTCATGGTCAAACTACGGCCATCGAGGTCAAGTGTGGCCATCGAGGTCAAGTATGGCCATTCAGGTTTTTTTTATCCGGCTTGTGCTATGGCGGATTCTTACCACATGACGCTCGCAGCTTTTTGTATATTATTTCGTAGGAACAGCCCATCCCTCAGCGTGGCCTACCACATAACATAACTTAACATGAGAACAAGTGTTAAAATTATATGAACATGCTTATCTAATACCTTATTTAGCTAACTCTCGAATATCCGGATTACGTGGAATTCAGTTCTTGTGTTATCCAGACCAGATTAATTAAAAAAAATAGTTAATGGTTTAGGTGTTGAGAAAAAAGGGATTTTAATTGCTTTGGGTATCGCCAGTTTTTTTAATGTTTAAGCTTTGCCTAGCCGCCCCTCCCCCCCCCCAGATTTACCTCTGCATAGAGCCGCCCCTTACCCCCCCCCCAACCCCGGGACATGTATACCAGAGATGAGCGGACAGTGGACGCGTCCGCTTGTGGACGCAGATCCGCAGACTTTTCCGAATCCGCGGACTGACAGCGGACGCTTCGTATGGTTAAGTTGCGGACTCGCGGACTGACGCGGATCTTCTTTAGCGTTACCATACAAAATTTCAAGTCATTTAAACAGCTAAATTTCAGCAATGCGGACGCGCGGACTGACTGCGGACCAATGTTGTAAGATTCTGCGGACGCGGACGCGGATCATTGATAGAAATCCGCGGACGGACGCGGACGCTAAATTTCAAGATCCGCACACCTCTGATGTATACCCAGCTCTCTGTGTAGAGACGCAAACTTTAAATCTTTTACCTGCATCCTTGACCCCACTGTTCACTTTTTCTGAGAAAGACCACCTGAGAATGCGCGGCTTGATTTAACTGTGAACTAAATTCCCCGCTGATTGTCAAATCTACCGGGGGGGGGGGGGCAGCAATTAACACCCTACTACATCACAGATAGCGTTTGGGCGGGGCTAGAGTATGTCATAGTATGTTACAACCATTTTATTTTATTTTTTTTCGCTCTGGGAGTGTGAGGGGAGTGGCTCTATTTTATTGGACAAATTTTAAGGTGTTGGAGATTGAACGATGAGATAGGTTGTGGTGGAGGTGGAGGTTGGGGGGGGGATGGGGGTGAGGGAAGGTGTATATGAGGTGAGGTGTGGAGGGAGGGGGTAGAAACGAGAAGATTAGTTTAATTTTCTATGAACGTACGACTGAATCAGGATTCAAGGCTTCAACCCCTCCCCCCCCTCTCACTGAGCTAAATATAGCGTTATCGGTAATCAAGTGACTTAAAAGCCACGCCCCCTAACTTTTGGTGGTTTTTTTTTTCTACATGTCAGTATTTTAAAATGTCTCCTGCCACTTTCAATATCTTAACTTTTAACTACGTACACAAGTACACATACACTTATTGTGCGACCAGGGGAGAGAGAGAGAGGAGGAGGAGGATGAGAGTGGAAGAGATGAGGATAGAAAGGCAGAGACTAGTGAGCTTGATGGAGGGGGAGAGAGAGAGAGAGAGAGAGAGAGAGATGGGGTTGAAATAGAAAGAGGAATGGAGTTAGGTCTAAACAGAGCCATTCTATCGTTCTCGGGGGCCCCACATTGGATGGGGGAGGCTTAGTCAAAGGTACATGTGCGCGACCTGGCAGGCAAACTGCTGTTAAAACCACACCTAATGAGTCACTAGGGTCTCTAGGAATCATTGAATACTGGGGGGGGGGCATCTGACAGCCCCAACTGATTCAATTCATTTTCCACAGTTCCTCGTCGCTGACAAAATTTGAAGTTTCGATAAGGGAGGGGGCCCCGTTTATAATAGGGGGCCCCTAAGCAGCCGCGTTATTGCATATTCTAAAGAAGGGTCCGGTGGTTGGGATAGAAAGAGAGTAGGCTGTGAGATTTAGAGCGAGAGACGGAGAGAGAGAGACACACACACACACATGTACAAATAAAATAACATTAGTTCGTTGATTTATCGACTTATCACCGTTGATAAGAGCAGGGCGCTGACGTCACATACCACGTGTCGGTGTGTTTGTACGAATAACACTGTAAATTTCGCGGTTCTTCATGCAGGGAGGCGTGGCCGTGGGGTTTCATCGTTTCAAGGGAAGAATCATTTCACGGCTTTGGTCGTGGCGACCCCTTGCGCAATCCACCCCGTACTCACACTTTTTTTTATATGGTTATTCCTTGTAGCGCCGAATTAATAAAACGGTTACCTATATATAGGAAAGAATGGTTACATAGAGATCACATTTGTGTGAAAGTTTGAACTCGCTGGTGCCAATATGGTGGTATTGGGTTCGAACCCTGGAATATCACACATTTTTTTATTGTTTTTTTTTTTTTAGCTTAATGCTTAAAGTCTATTATTTTTAATATGAATCAATACATGTTCACTTCTCGAAAAAAAAAATTACAATTTAAATCTAACAAAAAATACAATCAATTTGAGATGGGCATGTATTAATTTCCACAAGTATCCTGCTGAGATGGAGAAAATTAAAATTTGATCATATTTACAAAGTGTCATTATTTATGATTAAAAACTTTTTATTTTTCTATTTTTATAATTAATTTTTTTTTCCGACCTGACCTGTTTTTTTACTATAATGTTAACTTGCGTTGCCTGGCGACCAAAATGGCGTCGTAAACAAAATAGCTCATCAGGCCTAGGCAAGTTCCATCCAATTGGTGCATTACGTTGTAATGCATTACGTTTTCCGTAGTGCCTCCATGGTTATTGCACCACCAACTATGATGGGGAGGAAAGAAGGTCACTGCGAAAAATCGTCCTGTGGTCTTTTATAGGATTTAAGAGATTAACCTCTCCTTACATGGATCTTTAACCTCTCCTTACAGGGATCTTTAATCTCTCCTTACAGGGATCTTTAACCTCTCCTTACAGGGATCTTTAACCTCTCCTTACAGGGATCTTTCAACTCTCCTTACATGAATCTTAAACCTCTCCGTACAGGGATCTTTAATTTAACCTCTCCTTACACTGACTTACAGGGATCTTTAACCTCTCCTTACAGGGATCTTAATTTATCTATCTATCAGAATGTCTTTCTAAACAAGTATCTGTTTATCTATTTATCTTCTGCTTATATATGAATCAATTAATAAACTATCTTACACCTGACACACAAATATTAATTTGAGCAATAAATGACAATTTTTTTTTTTGTGTGGCTAAAGTTACTCTAAGTACTAAATTTATCCTTTAATTAAATTCTCTAGGGATAAACACAGTCAACGAATGAGACAGGCAGGCCTTACATCACAATTCTTGGGAGTGACTCCCTTGTTATCTGCAACTCTTGTGTCTTTCCCCAAAGTCACGCTGACACAGACTAGATCGTAAATCTTATAGACCCCACGGACACTTTTTTGTCTATATAGACCTGAGATTTTTTTTTTAAATTTCTCTTATGTTTTTGTTCCTCCTTGCTAAACTATCGGAAGAGAGTGACCGGAAGTGAGCTATTTATAGAAAACAAAATGTAAACAATGTGTGAGGCGAGGGTAACGATTTCATATGTAACAAACATTCTGAGGATCATATTCATTAGATAGCACCTTAACAGCTGGGCATGCAGTTGGGCATACAGCTAGACATATAGCTGGGCAAACAGCTGGTCACGCAGCTGGACATACATCTAGACTAATAGCTGGGCATACAGCTAAAAATATAGCTGGACATATAGGTGGGCATACAGCTGGACATACAGCTGTGCATACAGCTAGACATATAGCTGGGCGAACAGTTGGACATACATTCTCCAGCTCATTATCATGAAAACATTCGTTTTGGGGATAAATGTTCAGACTCCTCCATACAATTTAAATACAACTATCGGCGGGCTAAGAATTTTATTCAGCTCCTGTGACTAATTTCTCCCCTTCCCCCACCCCCGGCCCTCGCCCCGCCCCTAAACTTCAATGGGCATATGCATAGACTAACAATATAATCACTTCTACATGGGCAGAAATCAGACACATACATAAACAATCCACAAACATATACACTGACAAACAGTGCCGCCGAGGGGGGCAAATACCAAGGGGCCCGGCAAGTTTTAGGGGCCCGGACTGAGCTGGCCAATCAACTTTTGAAAATATTACTATCAGCACGGGGGGCCAATGACAGCCCTGGCCCAAGGGCCCGAAATTTCTGTCGGTGGGCCTGCTGACGAAAAACACACATACACTCACTGACCCAGACACGTATCAATGGATCACTGACTCGATCGATTTTTTTCGAATCGATCCTGCACAAATTAAAATACATGTATTCAACATAATAGGATCAAGTTTTGTTTGAAAAAAAAATATTTTTTGTTTATTTCAAAACAATTTTCTATAAGTATAAACTTCATTTTATTTAATACATAAGAGAGAATAATAGTTTAAATTTCAAACCAAATATAAATGATTCTAAGCTTTAATCAAGTTGACGTGATATTGAATTTTGAGTGGGTATCGCCATGTTTTATGTAAACAAAGAATTGTATCTACCTGTATCAGTGTAATTTGATCCTAAATGTTTTTGTTGCTGATTATTTTCTGAGAAACTGCGTCCCGGGGTTTTATTTCACAGATTCCAGTTTGATTTAGAACTTTTTCATCCTCATTAGTGTGTGGGACGGGGTGAGTGGTGAGGGGGGATTCAAATTTCCTGAAATCTTATTACGGGATTATTAATTTTTTTTTAATTTATTTTTAAAAAAATATTTTCCTGTGATTTGAAGAACAAAACTTCACTGCATTGGTTTTTTTGGTGATCAAATCATCAGAAAAAAATAAAAGGGGTTTCTTAAGTTTCATTGTACTGTGAATTATTAGAATCAAAGTTAAAAAGATAAACAGATGTTCACATTCTTTTTTTAAAAGTCGAAGTTTTGTGATCAGGACATTCTTACCGTACGATTGTGTTGAACATTAATGGCTTCATCTCTGATAATAGGATTTTAAAATTGATTTTCTGTCCGTATTCTTTCTTTGTGTGTTTGTTTCGTTGAAGATTTAAATTTAGCTTATAATTTTTAAAAAATTTATTTTAACGACACAAGTACTCAAGACGAATACTGACGTATCTCTGTTATAGGGCTGAAGCTTGTGCACCGACACCTATATTGCCATGTATGCTAAGACAGGTTAAACTGAAAACATATGTCGTAACACAAAAACGACATATGCGCAATCGTATTTGCCCTAACGTGTAATGACAAATTCACTGACAAATACACTGACACTTACCCACTTTCAGTGACACATCCATACACACACACTCACATACACACCCAAACACACACATACACACCCATACACACACACACACACGTCTGAAGACACTCGCGCATGTGAACACATGAAATGACAAATGCATTAGATACAAAAATGACTGAGTTCCTGACACATGGACACAATATGAATCTTCACAAAGATGTTAATACATTACAGGTGTAAAGCATATACAAATATTCTAAAAATAATGGAAGCTATCCATAACCAACTCCACGCATTAAATCTAGAAGTGTTGACATTTTATGGTTTACATTATAACCTTTCCACATAAATTATAGATAGAATTTTCAATTCTATACTCATGTTATTCAACTTGTTGATATATAAGCTGCAGGCATGTTGTAGATTCGAAATTAATTAGGAACAAAACTATCTTTAGCAGATAAGATGGGAAATAAATATTGAATAATAAAGAAAAAAAAATAGAAATTTCTCCAAATAGGTTTATTTTTCTAAAAAAGGTTTCCCGAGTTATTTTTCTAAACAGGTTTCCTGAGTTATTTTACGATCGATCTTTGAATATCTATATTTTTTTTTAGATTGTTAGAGTCCATATTTATATTTTTTCATGATATATTTCTATAACTATGAAGGCCTATTATAAGTGAGAGAGACTGGAAAGAGGTATAGCTGGTATGAGAGACGCAAGATAGAGGTATAGCTGGTATGAGAGAGACTGGAAAGACATAGCTGGTATGAGAGACGCAAGATAGAGGTATAGCTGGTATGAGAGACGCAAGATAGAGGTATAGCTGGTATGAGAGAGACTGGAAAGACATAGCTCGTATGAGAGACGCAAGATAGAGGTATAGCTGGTACGAGACAATAGGATTGTAACAGCTGGCACAGTTTTCTCTGATCCAGTAACACGTACTACATGCACTATTCTACCTACCAAATGAATGGACAGGTGGCTTTAGGGTTGTGAGGCCAATCTGCCTGCCGTAGACTAAGGGTTCGAGTACAAGCGAGACAAGCGAGACCTGCTTGCGTGCACTTTGACTCCACCTGAGCGATGCCAGACTCTTCTATCGTGAAGAGGTCAAACCGACACGACTGAGTGTCCAATCGGTATGCTCGTATGCTCTTGTCTCACAGAATCGCCTTATCAATATTATTATTCGTCACGGTGCAAACTCGTTATTTGCCTGCAAACCTACCCCCGTCCCCTCCAACGACTATCTTTCAAAAAATACTGAAACGGCAAATTTAGCAAGGGACTCTTTGTCTCCTGCCCCCCCCCCCTCTTCCCCTTTCCCACCTCCTGAGGAGTCATTGATGGGGCATGTCATATCAATAATTCACCTGTGCGTTACATCATCACACGCACGCTCTACATTATAACATGGACTTGTTTACCCTACCACCCCCCCCCCACCCCCATGCCCCACTACACCCGCTTACAACATCTCTCCCTCCTCCCCCCCCCCTTATCCCAACCGACCCTTTCCTCCCAATCTTGCCACATACAGCCCGCTGTATCAAACACCCGCTTACACAACGAACGGTCTCGCCTTCCACCCCCATCACCAACCTAAAACCCCCACTATTAATTTCGCGCTGAGTGGAGCTGAAGAGATAGGAGCAAATTACACCTCGCGTAATAATATCATACACAGGGGCAGCAGAGTGATGAGGATTTTTTTTTTGAAATGGGGTGGGGGGGGTGAGAAACGGGAAGTACAGGGGAGTTGACAAGGTGTAGGAATGTGGGTATGAAGGGTGGGGGTGTAAGGGGGGGGGCTTTTGGAGATGATGACGCAGGGACGAAGAAGTTAATATTCCGGGAGGTAATAATCTTCTGGGACTCTTTTTCTTCTTAAAGTACACAAAACATGGAAAAGAAGTTCCGTTTGATTGAGATTGTAAAAAAAAAACTGAGACGTGAGAAGCGGAGGTTGATGAAAGTTGTGATACGGTGGTAAGTGGGAAGAGAAGTCATTACTTTCTTTTTTTTTTCATTTGGTTTTGCCAAAAATATAATCAATCAGTCAATCGATATATCATCTCCAAACAGACTCTATTTATCTGTGATCTGCACGTTCGTTTGTTTGTTTGTTTGTGTCCAACTGGGTGATTTGTTGGCGATTTCGTTTTTTTAAGATTTAATCTAAGTGAAGAGCCTCTCTTCCCACATTACGACCTCCCCCCCACGGTAAGAATTGACCTTTGAACTTATTGTTGGCAATGACAGTATTTTTTCACCCACCTGTAACCAATTATCAACTTACGAAAAATAACTAATTAAAATGGATACAAAGATGAGAAAATATATCTCTTAAGTACCTCCTAAATAAACGCATCCCCGAGCTTGTTAAGGGAAGAAAAAAAAATGTGCTGATATGAGACTTTCAAATTGTATCAAGAACTAAATAAAGAAAGCAATATCTCCAGCGGAAATAGAATTGTTACATCTCAGAAATGTATTTGCCTATTTCTTTCCCAGTAGCAAATCGATCTACTTCTGTCAGGCAGTAGGTTCATTCCAATACAGATAAAACATCCGAAATCCTTTCCTTTGAATGAAAAGTAAGATATAAACATTAGTGAATAAGTTATACAAACTTCTGTATTGCTATGAGAGAGAGAGAGAGAGACTAGAGAGACGTACAGCTGGTATGAGAGAGACTGGAGAGACTTATAGCTGGTATGAGAGAGACTGGAGAGACTTATAGCTGGTATGAGAGAGACTGGAGAGACTTATAGCTGGTATGAGAGACTACTATTTTTCTAAAAGGTCCCGGAAAGCCGTCATGTCATAAAGAAATAACACTGAAAATAGTGCAGTAAATTAAAGTCTATAGCAAAAAAAAAAGGTGCCGTTCTGCCAAAAAAAAAAGCACTGATTGTAGATAAGATTTCATAAGGTAAACTGTAAGATTTTTAAATAAACATAACATATTACATGGCTATAGTAGTCTCCATCTTAAACAATGATCGCCCCCCCCCCGTAACACAGACGTCCTTCTATTAATTACCAGCTAAATCACACCTCGCGTAGTAATATCATACACACGAGGGGCGGCAGTGTGTGTGTGGGGGGGGGGGGGGGGAGGAAAAAAAAAGGCTTGAAACCTGCGTCTTGCTGTCGTTGACTAAAACTCGACTTTTAAAAGCAACTCTGGTTGGATGACCTGTAAAAGGTCAAAGTCTTGTCATTTTAATTCTCGCTACATTAAAAAAAAAAAGAAAAAAAAAGTTGTATTCAATGTTGGACGATTTAAAAATCGGTTAAACTGACCGTCACTGGACTCTCAAGGGAGATCAACTCCTTGAAGTCGAACATTAAAAACAACAACAACAACCACCAACAACTAACAACAACAATCAACAACAACAACCAACAACAACAATCAACAACAAAAATCAACAAAAATCAACAACAATCAACAACAACAACCAACAACAACAACCAACAACAACAACCAACAACAACAATCAACAACAACAATCACCAAAACAATCACCAAAAACAATCAACTACCAGAATCAACAACAACAATTAACTACAACAATCAACAACAACAATCAACAACAAAATATGTTGTGGACGAGCTTAACATATGGTTTCAGACCCCACTGGACGGCTTACTTTTTACAGCTGTAGCTGACCAGGCCTACTAATTGGACATTTTTTCAGATGAGTTCACTCCTAAGCGACTCACACCTCCCTCCCCCTCTCCACTTTCCAAAAATGTCCTTTTCTACTCACATTCAGATTTTAAATTCTTTATTTCTATCATTTTAACGGCGTTGTAAAGAGCCATGAGCCATCGCTTGATCCCATGAGCCATCGCTTGATCCCATGAGCCCCTGATATGAAGATATTTTTTTTGTTTATCTTGCGCCCTTCTCGGCCTTGGCAAAGACACCGACCACCTAGCCCTCCCCTCCTCCTCCCCCTTGTCACTCCCCTTTATTTTTAACGTTCAGTTTTTCATGTGCACATTCCCCATTACATTTTATGCTATAGGAGCCCCAACATGTATTCCTAACGTGGGCCCACTCATAGCTCTAAAGTCTAGGGCCCTCTGAAAAGAAAAAAAAACATTAGACCTGCTCTGGCACCTATTACTCACCCAAGAAAGACGTGAGTGCCATGGTTTTGGGGGGCACTACGGGGGACATGGGAGAGTGAATAGACTCGATGCGATTGCATTGCGTTACTAATGTTCACGGTCGTTAGATAAATCACTTTATTCGATGCAGCTGTTGCAGGTGCTAACAAAAGTAAATTTCAACAACAGAGAGAGAGTGGCGCCCGGGTTGGACTGCCTGAAAATGGCGTCAAAAATGGCTGCCAATCTAGATATTTTAAATCAGATCTAGATATTTCTGGCGAAATCTAGTTCTAAAAAAATGCTATCGAATAATAAATCTGGATAATTTTTATTTTCTCATTAAAATATAAAACATTGATTATTTTCTATATAATTAGAATATTCTGGATATTTAAAAAAAAAAAAAATATTTTTTTTTTCTGGATAACTTTTCAAGAAAACTGTTGGCAGCATTGCTAGTAAACTCCACTTGTCAAACATAACACAACCTAACCTGTTGTCAATGTAAACAAAACAATATGTAGGCTGAATTATAACGAAGTCCCGCATCATATGGAAACATATTGATCTGCTGTTCCTGACTTTTGTTTCATAGACAACCTTGTATAATCACAAAGCATTATAGCATACAGTTCTTTTCAAATGTCGACTACTTTCTCGCGAATTAGAATTCTGCACATGAAATTGAATAGAATTTAAAAAAAAAATTAAAGTAAATAAAATAAAGTAATAAAAGATTACTTTGGATAGAGAATTAAATTTTAAAATCCTTAAACCAAGGGAAAAGCCATTGAACGACTGGGGGAAAACTGGGTTAACGGAACAGTCTTCATTTGACGGGATTCCATGAACAACAATTTGTGTGAAAAAGGGGGGAAACTCGATTATCGGTGGAGACTTGGTGATATCTTACTTAGTAGAAATAGCAATCTTTGTGATGTGATATATCTTACTTAGTAGAAATAGCAATCTTTGTGATGTGATATATCTTACTTAGTAGAAATAGCAATCTTTGTGATGTGATATATCTTACTTAGTAGAAATAGCAATCTTTGTGATGTGATATATCTTACTTAGTAGAAATAGCAATCTTTGTGATGTGATATATCTTACTTAGTAGAAATAGCAATCTTTGTGATGTGATATATCTTACTTAGTAGAAATAGCAATCTTTGTGATGTGATATCTTACTTAGTAGGAATAACAATCTTTGTGATGCAGATTAATTATAGTGGACAACCTTTGTACTGTAGGCTCATTATGCATAACAATCTTTTAATTGTACGCCTAAAATGCATAACAATCTTTGTGCTGTAGACCTGACGTAGCTTACTTTGTGAAGAAAAAAATCTTTGTAATTAATTCAGATTAATGATACAGGTTAGTGTTTATACTGTACATACAATCTTTGTATTGTAGATTGATTGCACCTAACGTTATCTTTACTATGGCTTCTATGCGTATAACAATCTTTGTGTCGTAAACTCTTTAGAGAGAAAAAATGAGCACGATCATCACAATAATGAATAACTTTGATTGTATGATTATATGATTGGAGTTGTTTTGAATGTAAAAATAATCATTTTATTTTATTCATTCATACACACCTAAACAATCATGTCACGTGACTCTCTCTCTCTTTGAACTCTCTCAGTTTTATCTGCGGGCTGAGACTTAGTCTCTTAGAGCCCGTGAGATCAGACCTGCTGTGTCTCTCAACATCTGGAGACTGCCATAGAGCCCGATGGCCAGCAGGCTTCCGGACTGGTCCACCCTGTGGTCCGCCAGTCCGGGGCACTCGAATAGCAAATGATCTACGGTTTCCTCCACTTCCCTGCAGTGTCTGCAAAGGGTGTCGACATTGGGCCTCAACCTCCCAAAGTACGCGCCAATAGGACAGTGCCCAGTTCGGAACTGTGTCACGTGACTATCATCACACTATTATATTTAAAACGTTTCGTCATACAGAATTCAATTTCCACACAATCAAACAATCAAGTCACGCTAATGTGACAATGTTCTACATATCATTCAATTTCTCCCCTCACAATCACACAATCATGTCACGCCTACAATGCTCTATCCAGTATTCAATTTCCACCACAATCATACAATCATAGCAGCAGGTTATTGATTTCCCAACGTCACTAGATACCACCGGACACGGAGAACCAACAGAAATATTAATACGTTGCGTCAATGACCGAACTCCACACCACCCCCGGTCACTAGATGTCTGTTTAAGGAGGTGGGGGGAAGGGGGGACGAATAAGGATCACGAAGGGAGAGAGGGGGTGGGCTAGGGTAGACCATATTCTTTTGTTCCTGTACGGCCAGTAGGTTGTGGTAATAGCGTTTTCTCTCTTCTCTCTCTCTCTCTCTCTCTCTCTCTTTCTTCCCCTCTCTCACTTTCTCTGACAATGTGTGTGTGTGTTATGCGCGTGTACGTCCTTCCGCGAGCCAATATTGGTCATCATAAAATGACCATAAAAACAGTACCTGCCACTTCTATGGTCCACCTAGTTTTCTTTCGTCTTCAAATTGACCCATTCCCAGTGGTCAGATCGGATGGGCGATAAACATGTGACCGGACTCGGATGTTTTTTCTGATGGCACACCTTGTTAAAAACGGTCACATACACACCCATACACAGAAATATAAACGGATAGATAGACTGGCAGACAGATGAATGGATGGATAGTTAGATTAAATAGAATGATTATAGAAAATAGTTAGACAGATAGACAGAAAGACAGATAAACAGACTAACAGAAAGATAGACAGACAGAAAGACAGGCAGAGCTATCTTTATAATTGATGCTTATTTGAATAGTTTGCTGGACAATGAATGAAAAAAATCTAAAAATAAAATCTGAATAATAAGAAATATTTTCGACTATTTATGATTGCGTCATTTAATGAAGAATTTAATCGATACCAAGGTGCACATGGTTTTATTGGCTTCAGCGGTGTCTATGGTGTTAGTGGTGTTAGGGGGTATATGGTGTTAGTGGTGTCGGCGGTGCATGAGATATGGATGGTGTCAACAAAGATCTACGGGTGTTGAATTCAGCGGTGTATGGAGTACCTAAGTCATAGGATATAATAGGAATGTTTATTCGCAGCCCTCCCCCCCCCCGTTTATCAGGGGGGGGGGGTACCCTTAGTTGGCTGACTGTCCGTAATAACGGTTTTGATTAGCGGCACCAACGGATGAGTTGTGACTTCGCTGACTGTCCACTTTCTTTGACCTACCAACTTGTTTCTTGTGTCCGGCTACTGAGGCTGGTCGCGAACCCACCAGAAGGACGAACCTTCCTGTGGCGTCCACTCTCTCCCTGCCCAGCGATATTGTTTATCAGATTTATTAAACTCACAGGCCCCGAAAAAATGTGATGTCACAGGCTGACAGTCAAAGATAGAATGGCAATAGATGACAAAAAAAAAAAAGAAATCTTACCCAATTAACTCACCATAGAAATCAATGTTTCCTTCCCGCTTTGAGGACTTTGGCCGTGTTCGTGTGAATAGAATTCTTCTACAAGAAATCTGCGGAACTGAACGGATAGAAAGACAACAAAGAGACATATGTCATTAATTGTACACATAATATGAAGACAAAAGAGAGAAGCGTCTATTGTACGTATTAACAGAACTCAATAAAGATGTACTTGATATTCAGCAAGACACAGGACAGATGTGTTACTTTTGAGTATAAATAGTGACACAAAAGAGATTTAATGTTAGCTTTACGTATAAAAAGTAACACGAAAGAGATTTGACGTTAGCTGCACTTGCGAGGGTAACGTGACTTGGTGTAATCCACACATTTGAGATTCTCGAAAGACATTTTATGGAGAAGTGTTTCTAGACAGTCTGGTCCAGGGAAGAAGAAAGCACTTTCTCTCCTTCAGTCAGGTCACAACTTTCTCTCCTTCAGTCAGGTCACAACTTTCTCTACTTCTTTACTTTTTTAAATTCCAGGCAAGATGGATTAAAGGAGGGAGTGATAAGGATGGGGGAGGGGGGGGAGAGATCGAAGGAAGGAGAAGGGAAAAGATCTTGAGTTTAGAAGTGGAAGGGAGAGAAATTTGTAGTTAGCCAGTTAGTAGGTGTTTGTGTGTATGTGTGTGTGTGTCGGTGACGCACTGGAATAGAGTTAGAGAGAGAGAGAGAGAGAGAGAGGTAGAGAGAGAAAGAATGAGAGAAAGTGCGAGAGACGGAAATAGAGATAGAAAAAACAAGAATTGTTGAAAAAAGAAAGGGAGAGAGATGGTGAGGTGATATGGAATGTGGGAGAAAGAGAGGGAGAGAGCTAGTGAAAGGAGGGAGAGAATGAGAGAGGGAGAGATATAGAGAGGGGAGGAAGAGAGAGGGAGAGATAGTGAGAGATGGAGAGAAAGATTTGGACAAAAAGTCATAAACAAAAAGAGAGAATTGAAATTGACGATACTCATCAAATACAGACCCAATCTATCTCCAATCAGAATCAGAAATGTTATTTTTTAACCCTCTTACAATCATTGTTACAGAGAACAAGGAAATAGGATTTTGTTAAATCTTACTTTTTTGAGTGATTACATTTTTCGCTCTTGTAGGTTAGTTATAACGGTGTATTAATCTTTATCCCTGTATATATAAATAAAGTTTGTGTATGTGTCTGTGTATGTGTGTGTATGCAAGAGATATTTATGATTTATGATGGAGCACAACCCAGTCGATAAATTGATTACAGGTGTTTTACATGTCAAGGAGACCTGGCCTACCTTGAAGGTCGCGGGGTGGATTATGGTATGTCCCGATTTTTGAAATATTGCATCGGCCCAGCGCGTGCATGAAGGGGATTCTGGGGCGTCACCGTCGGTGTTCTTGTTTTCCGACTGGGCACCATGCAGTGGCGTAACTAGCTCTTATAGCACACGGGAGGGCGAACTCTAAAAAATGCCGCCCCTTCTCCAGCTCAAAAGTACCACAGTATGTCAGATTGTGTCAATATATCCCGGAAGTACCTGGTTGTGTCTATATATACTAGAGGTGCTGGATTGTGTCTATATATACTAGAGGTGTTGGATTGTGGCAATATATACTAGAGGTGCTGGATTGTGGCAATATATACTAGAGGTGCTGGATTGTGTCTATATATACTAGAGGTGCTGGATTGTGCCAATATATACTAGAGGTGCTGGATTGTGGCAATATATACTAGAGGTGCTGGACTGTGTCTATATATATACTACAGGTGCCGGATTGTGTCTATATATACTAGAGGTGTTGTGTCAATATATACTAGAGGTGCTGGATTGTGTCAATATATACTAGAGGTGCTGGATTGTGGCAATATATACTAGAGGTGCTGGATTGTGTCAATATATACTATAGGTGCTGGATTGTGGCAATATATACTAGAGGTGCTGGATTGTGTCTATATATACTAGAGGTGCTGGATTATGTCTATATATACTAGAGGTGCTGGATTGTGGCAATATATACTAGAGGTGCTGGATTGTGGCAATATATACTAGAGGTGCTGGATTGTGGCAATATATACTAGAGGTGCTGGATTATGTCTATATATACTAGAGGTGTTGGATTGTGTCTATATATACTAGAGGTGTTGGGTTGTGGCAATATATACTAGAGGTGCTGGATTGTGGCAATATATACCAGAGGTGCTGGATTGTGGCAATATATACCAGAGGTGCTGGATTGTGGCAATATATACTAGAGGTGCTGGATTGTGGCAATATATACTAGAGGTGCTGGATTGTGGCAATATATACTAGAGGTGCTGGATTGTGTCAATATATACTAAAGGTGTTGGATTGTGTCAATATATACTAGAGGTGCTGGATTGTGGCAATATATACTAGAGGTGCTGGATTGTGTCAATATATCCCGGAAATGCCTGATTGTGTCTATATATACTAGAGGTGCTGGACTGTGTCTATATATACTAGAGGTGCTGGACTGTGTCTTTATATACTAGAGGTGCGGGATTGTGTCTATATATACTAGAGATGCTGGATTGTGTCTATATATACTAGAGGTGCTGGATTGTGGCAATATATACTAGAGGTGCTGGACTGTGTCTATATATATACTACAGGTGCCGGATTGTGTCTATATATACTAGAGGTGTTGTGTCAATATATACTAGAGGTGCTGGATTGTGGCAATATATACTATAGGTGCTGGATTGTGTCTATATATACTAGAGGTGCTGGATTGTGTCTATATATACTAGAGGTGCTGGACAGTGTCTTTATATACTAGAGGTGCGGGATTGTGTCTATATATACTAGAGATGCTGGATTGTGTCTATATATACTAGAGGTGCTGGATTGTGGCAATATATACTAGAGGTGCTGGACTGTGTCTATATATATATACTACAGGTGCCGGATTGTGTCTATATATACTAGAGGTGTTGTGTCAATATATACTAGAGGTGCTGGATTGTTGCAATATATACTATAGGTGCTGGATTGTGTCTATATATACTAGAGGTGCTGGATTGTGGCAATATATACTAGAGGTGCTGGATTGTGTTTATATATACTAGAGGTGTTGGATTGTGGCAATATATACTAGAGGTGTTGGATTGTGTCTATATATACTAGAGGTGCTGGATTGTGTCTATATATACTAGAGGTGTTGGATTGTGGGCAATATATACTATAGGCGCTGGATTGTGTCTATATATATCAGAGGTGCTGGACTGTGTCTTTATATACTAGAGGTGCGGGATTGTGTCTATATATACTAGAGATGCTTGATTGTGTCTATATATACTAGAGGTGCTGGATTGTGGCAATATATACTAGAGGTGCTGGACTGTGTCTATATATATACTACAGGTGCCGGATTGTGTCTATATATACTAGAGGTGTTGTGTCAATATATACTAGAGGTGCTGGATTGTGGCAATATATACTATAGGTGCTGGATTGTGTCAATTTATCCCGTAAGTGCCTGATTGTGTCAATATATCCCGGAAGTGCTAGGTGGTGTCAATATATACTAGAGGTGCGAGATTGTGTCAATAAATGAGAGAACCTCTGTCTTGAAGTGGACGAAATGACAAGTAGTACCAAAGAATGAAATATCTGGAAGACGCTGCTTGAAATCTACTCACGGAGAGACTGTGTCACGTCACTCCGTTAGAGCTAGCCCGACTCACGAGCTTTTACTATTAAAGAAGTTATCGATTATATAACGAATACACTAGATGTCAACTTTGTACTGGAGAAGGTACATATTACGCAAATAAGCAGTATAAAAAAGGACAGTTCCTTCCGACATAATTTCCGTGTCAAATACATATAATAATACATTACTACATTAGTTTTAAGATCAACAATACATCACTACGTTAGTTTTAAGATGAACAATACATTACTACATTAGTTTTAAGATCAACAATACATTAATATGTTAGTTTTAATATGAACAATACATTACTACATTAGTTTTAAGATCAACAACACATTATTATATTAGTTTTAATACCAACAATACATCACTACATTAGTTTTAATACCAACAATACATTACTACATTAGTTTTAATACCAACAATACATTACTGCATTAGTTTTAATACCAACAATACATTACTACATTAGTTTTAATACCAACAATACATTACTGCATTAGTTTTAATACCAACAATACATTACTGCATTAGTTTTAATACCAACAATACATCACTACATTAGTTTTCAGATCAAAACATAAAAAAAAAAGCGGTGTAACAAATTGTAGCTCTTAGAAACGATCAGTGGGCTAGGTCGTTGTCGAGTTATTTAATTGATTATTTTTGCTTACTAAACTTTGATACAGATCAACTCATGCATGGTAACCAGAGGTGTGCGGATCTTGAAATTTAGCGTCCGCGTCCGTCCGCGGATTTCTATCAATGATCCGCGTCCGCGTCCGCAGAATCTTACAACATTGGTCCGCAGTCAGTCCGCGCGTCCGCATTGCTGAAATTTAGCTGTTTAAATGACTTGAAATTTTTTTTAACGCTAAAGAAGATCCGCGTCAGTCCGCGAGTCCGCAACTTAACCATACGAAGCGTCCGCTGTCAGTCCGCGGATTCGGAAAAGTCTGCGGATCTGCGTCCGCAAGCGGACGCGTCCGCTGTCCGCTCATCTCTGATGGCAACCCCACCCCCACCCCATTCCCCCCGGCATAGACCATCTAACGTAGGCTAATGCTTGTCTATATGTAATTTAATTTAACGTTTTAATTACATCTCATCACTTAGTTTTAAAAAAAATGTGTGTTATATATAAAACAAAAAAAACGGTTTTTGAAAAATGTCTGTCAAAACCTTGATTTAAATGAATACATCGTCAGTCAATTTGTCTTTAATTAGGCAGAGACGTGTGGTAATGTGGCCATGTGGTAATGTGGCCATGTGGTAATGTGGCTATTTCGTAAAACCATGACCAACATTTTCTTTTTTTTTTTATTGTAAAAAAAAAAGCGGCAATGTCAACTTGACCTTACACGGAGGAAATGTTTAATGAGGAATAATTGAGTAAATAAGTAAAGAAAGATAGAAAAAGGGAGAGGAAAGGTGGGAGGGATGAAGAAAGGGGGCGGGAGGGGAAAGCTATTGAGGAAAGGAGTGAATTAAGGAAACAATTAGAACGAAGTTGCCTGAGAGACAAAATAAGAAAAAAAAAATTGAAGAACGACACATTTAGAGAGAGAGAGAGAGAGAGAGAGAGAGAGAGAGAGAGAGAGAGAAAAGAGAAAGAGAGAAAGAGAGAGAGAGAAAGAGAGATATGTAAAGGAGGTATAGATGGTTTGGGAGGAATGAAAAAAATAGGCCTAATGAGTGGAAAGGTATAGGAGAGGCGGCATAAAGCTTACTGAGAACGTCATGATAAAATAAAAAACAAACCTTAATGTTAAGTTAATGATAAGTTAATGATAAATTATAATGGGGGACAGAGTGAGAATATTTTTAGATAAGACTAATAAACTTTTTTTCAATGAAATAGTAATTATGGTTTTCAATAGGAAGAAATAAAGAGGGATAGATAGATTATGAGATAGATATATAGACAAATAGATAGACAGATAGATAGATAGGTGGACAGATATGGAGATATATAGAAATTCATAGATAGATAGATAGATAGATAGATAGATAGATAGATAGATAGATAGATAGATAGATAGATAGATAGATAGATAGATAGATAGATAGAGACTAATCTATTGGTGGTGTCTAGTCGCAAGAGACTAATCTATTGGTGGTCTCTAGTCGCAAGAGACTAATCTATTGGTGGTCTCTAGTCGCAAGAGACTGATCTATTGGTGGTCTCTAGTCGCAAGAGACTAATCTATTGGTGGTCTCTAGTCGCAAGAGACTAATCTATTGGTGGTCTCTAGTCGCAAGAGACTTAATTCCTTTACCTTGATATATCTCAGTACTTATTTTTTCGCTATTATAACGTGCCCGAGAGGCCTGCAAATGATAACGAAATAAAAAACAAAGTTATTGCTGTTGTGGTCAGTGACAAGACAGAACCTCAATGTCCATCGATATGGCTCAAGGGGTGTCCCAGACATTTCAGGCATTACTTTCTTCCTGGTCAAGACTGAGGTCTAACTTAATAACGTTGTTCTCGAAAAGTTGTTCCCCCCCCCCGTGTTATCTCCCCCCCCCCCGACCCCCTCGCCCACCAATGACCAGTGTCATATGACCTATATTCGTTACAGACCATTAATATGGAGACGGCGCTGACCACAGCTTCCGGTGGTCTGGGTCTAAACCCCCCCCCCTGGTGTGATTAGACTCTCTTTGGACGTGAAATCATTAGTGTGTCCGACCGGCACTTCAACCCAGTCAAATGAAACAACCATTAGCCTCGTTTGTCGGCGTGCGCGCGTGGTGCGTGTGTGTTGTATGACGTGTGGCTCTTGATTTCTTCATGCCAACTCCTCCTCCTCCCCCTCTCCCTTCACTCCTGTCCGATCGCCCCCCTCTCTTCCCCCCCCCCCCCCACTCAAGCTAGTCTATGTCGGATGGCATGCGACAGACATGGTGAGAGAAGAAATTGGAAAATAAATAGTTTCACTGACACACAGACAGACAGAAAATAGACAGACGCATCGGTAAATTGAAAAATACACAGTCATATTATATATATATATATATATATATATATATATATATATATATATATATATATATTTATATACAGTCGATCCCGCTTAATTGGGACACATCGGGACCGAGGCTTTTTGTCCCAATTAAGCGGCTGTTCCAATTAAACATACAAATTTACCATTGTCTTCTTGGTTTGGTTTCTGTGGGATTTGTCCCAAATAAGCGGCTGTCCCAACTAAGCGGTGTCCCAATTATGCGGAATCCACTGTATATATATATATACATATATAGTTGATAACTGGCCATTAGATCTTCTCAGCTGGCCCATTGCAAGGTAGGCCCCAATTGAACCGTGAACTTTAAGGGGGCCCTGACCAATGCTTTTTTTTTTTGGTTTTCAATGTATACCAGGGCCGTTCTTTATTTTTTGATGATCCCAGGCAAAGGTACAGGTGGGGTTCCCTTATATAAACGCAGACAATCTGACGCTTTTGAGCCCCCCCCCCCTTAGAAGGTAATAAACTTTAATATCTGGGCCCTTCTAACCCAAACTTTTACGTCATCTTGGTCATTTTAGGTTCATGCCAAGAAAAAAATTTTCCAACATGGGGGCCCCATTATCAGCCGAGGCCCTTTGCAGCCCCCTAGTTTGCCTATCTATAAGAAAGGCTCTCATGTATGGGACCCGATTGCATTCAATCAGTTTCTGCCCTAATCCACCGCTGTAAACATAGATAAACGTTGCATAGACCAATACAAAGACTGACATTTGAACAGATACCTAAACACTAAAATTGACAGACCCACACATTTATTGACAAACCCACACAGACATTGACTGACATACCCACACCAGAGGTGTGCGGATCTTGAAATTTAGCGTCCGCGTCCGTCCGCGGATTTCTATCAATGATCCGCGTCCGAGTCCGCAGAATCTTACAACATTGGTCCGCAGTCAGTCCGCGCGTCCGCATTGCTGAAATTTATCTGTTTAAATGACTTGAAATTTTTTATGGTAACGCTAAAGAAGATCCGCGTCAGTCCGCGAGTCCGCAACTTAACCATACGAAGCGTCCGCTGTCAGTCAGCGGATTCGGAAAAGTCTGCGGATCTGCATCCGCAAGCGGACGCGTCCGCTGTCCGCTCATCTCTGACCCACACACAAATTGACTGAGAGACCCACACTCATTGACAGACTCTAACACACATTGACAGATCCACACACATTGACTGACAGACCAACACACACATAGACAGACCCACACATTAATGGACAGACCCACACACACATCGACAGACCCTTACAGGCCCTTACACACATTGACAGACCCACACATTCATGGACATACCCACACAAACATCAACAGAATCACACACACACACACATTGACAGACCCACACAAACATTGACAGAATCACACACACATTGACAGAATCACACACACAGCTCATCAGTGACAGAAATGTTATAAACAGCCAATATAGCGTATCTCGATAAGCCTGAAAACAAAAGATTTTATCAAGTTATCTGATTATTTGATTTTTTTTTTTTAAATTCAACTTTGGAGGCAGAAAGGAAATGTTCAGTAGTTGAAAAAAAAATGACCATGACGCAATAAGACCGTGTTGGCGAATCTATGGCACGCGGGCCACGGTTGGCACGCAGAGCCTCATCTGTCGGCCCGCGACTAAAATATCACTTCCTTTGATTTTAATTGGAGTGTTGCCACTTTGCTATAAATAAGTGGTGTTTTGGTAGAATTTTGGGCATGTGGCCCCAAAAAGGTTTTCCACCACTGGTTTATTTCGGCACGAGGGCCCCAAAAGGTTTGCCACAACTGGTTTATTTCGGCACGAGGCCCCTAAAAGGTTTGCCACAACTGGTTTATATCGGCACGAGGCCCCTAAAAGGTTTGCCACAACTGGTTTATTTCGGCTTGAGGCCCTCAAAAAGGTTTGCCACCACTGACTTATTTCGGCACGAAGCCAGAAGAATGTTTGCCACCACTAGCTTATTTCGGCACGAGGCCCCCAAAAAAGGTTTGCCGCCACTGCTATATGATAATAACTCTGTGTACACAAGCTGTATAACTGTTTCTACTTTACTAGTATCGTACGTTGCGTTAATTCGTTTGTTCCACAGAAAGAATTAAAACATTATTTATTTCGTTTGTTTTCAAATGTAAATACAATAAAAAAAAAGGGGTCTATCCTTAAGGCGATCGAGTCTGGCACATTATCTGTGACGTCCACTCCTGGCATCTGGTCAGCGTGAGATCCCGAAATTTCATTGTACAGTCAGGCCCTAGTTGTCAGACTCCCTGACATACGCTGGCTGTTGGTGTAGGGGGGCGGGGTGGAGGGAGGGGGGGATTCATATGTGGGGGTGGGGTGCAGGTAATCATTCCGTTACTTTTTTTTTTTTTTACAAATATAAATCAAAATTTCTTTTATCAAAATTAAAATTAAAATTTTCCAAAATTACCCCCCCCTACACACACACACACACACGAATAGTGTTAATCACATAAACATGTTTGGGCTAAACAAATTTACTATCTGCCTATAATTCTATTTTTTTTTCACTGACATTTTCTAGGGAAATGGTAAGATTAGGGCTCGTCCAGTTATTACGTCAACAACGTGGGGGTGGGGACGACGGTGGGGTAGGGGAGGTGACTCTGACTTTTATTTTATGTGTGAATGCCTTCATAATAAGGTACTTACTTATAATATATATATATATATATATATATATATATATATATATATATATATATATATATATATATATATAAGCGATTTGGGCTCTGCGTCAAAATGAAAGTAAAGCATTAATACAACAGTATTCCAGTTTAAAATACAATCATAAAAATATCGGATCTGCCCGAAACCAAAAATAACCTAGGCTACCTATCAAGCCAAAGGGGATATAACTCTATGCAACGGTTTTGCAGGGTACGGCTAGTCTCATATAGTCTTTCATTAACGATTTTCGTTGTAATTTCAATCTTGTGTTGATTCACGTCAGATGCATACAACTTATAAATATTAAAAAAAAAAAGTTGAAATGATTAAGAGGGGGTGGGGGGGTGTTGGAGGTGTCATATAGCATCTCGAACTCCCGGGTAGTGCCGGGGATTACAGCTTGTTAAATTATAAATACTGATATAAAGCCTACCATACTGGCCAGCGCTACTGATTTAAAATTAATAACTAACTTCATTTCAATTTGGGTCTATTTTTTTTTTTTGAGTGCTCAAAATAATCACTTTAATTCACTTTGTTTTATGCACTGATAAAATCACATTGATAAAATCACAAAATAAAATTGATAAAACACTTTGATAACATCACATTCTCCATCCCTGATAAGTCGATAATTGTAATATATATATATACATAATTGAGACGCATTTGCTTCACGCCTGTCCTGCCACCCCCCTCCCGTCTACCCTCCCCACCCCCCCCCCCCACCTCGCCCAATTGAGTTTTTGTGGGCGCTGAGCCATTGAAACATCTGCATGGCCAACCACCATACCCCTCCCACTCTTATAAGACCTGGTGGGTTTTTTTTTATTATTATTAAGTGTACGGGGGGGGGGAAAGGAGTAGGGGGGGAGGGGTGGGGGTGGAGGAATAGGATATTTATGTCTGTCTGTACATTTTTTTTTTGGAGTGGTTGTGGGGGGGGGGGGGGCGGGCAGTCCGCTCACGACTCTGAACCCAGCAGTCCTAGATTTACTTGTCCCTTGGATGACGTCATTTCACTCCAGCTGAGCTTCGTTTCTGGTGACCCTCCCCGATGAAGCCCTCCCTTGTCCTCTTCCCCCCTCCCAAGGATACATTGTCCAAGCGTTCATGGCGTAAATTTCTCTCTCTCATTCTATTTCATTCTCTCTCTCTCTCTCTCTCTCTCTCTCTCTCTCTCTCTCTCTCTCTCTCTCTCTCTCTCTCTCTCTCTCTCTCATTCTCACTCTCTCATTCTATTTCATTCTCTCTCATTATCATTTTCACATTATCTCTCTCTCTCTCTCTCACACACACACACACACAAATATATATATATATATATATATATATATATATATATATATAGCCGTTCAAAAGCATATTAACCAATACAAACACAAACACACATTCAATCCCACAACGATACGCCCATTGGTTGCTTTCATTCAGACTATTGTCTATGAAAAGTTACGCTTGAGTTAGTGCAGCTTAAAGTCGCTCAATCGGATGATAGGCGGGGGGGTGGGGTGGGGGGGGGAAATCGCAATGGTCTAAAGTGATTAACTCTAATCTCAAACTCTCTTAACACGTTCCTTCCCATTGGCGCCTTTGTCGCTTCTCTTTTTATACCAAGCTTTCA
>JAGDYQ010000030.1:2117758-2207758 GCA_021962125.1 Bulinus truncatus | reverse complement strand
GATTGCTGAGTCCAGACATCTCCTTTATTTTACGCCAAGGGTCTAGACCAGAGTTTCTCAAAATGTGGATCGCGGTCTATTGGTGGGTTGCGGTGGAATTTTTACTTGGGGCACGAACAATTTTTACATTTACAATAGATGAATGGATTCCATACTTATAAGTCTATTTCTCAATTTTCTAATAAAATAAAAGGGATTTGGGTTCTGCGTTAAATCCAAAGTAAAGAATTAATACAACAGTATTCCAGTTTAAAATATTAAACATGAAAAAATCGGATCTGCCCGAGACCAAAAATAACCTAGCCTACCGATCAAGCTTAAGGGGATATAACTCTATGCAAATATTTTGCCGGGAACAGCTAGTATGTGAATATTACTGCACGTGATTCTATGTCTTACATATATGTATTATATCCCTTAGCCCTATATTTGTAAGAGATAGAATCATGTGCAGAAATTTTCACACACATCCAATACCCTAGATCAGCGCCCCCCCAACCTTTTTCTCGCCACGGACCGGTCAGCCTTTAATAATTTCACCGCGGCCCACTAGATGTGGGGGGGGGGGGGCGTTGATTATTTCTCGTCCATGTAAAGTCGCACAATCACGAGAAAAATAAGTCAAAAGGAAATCATTTAATGTTTCTTGGGCGGCCTGGAAACATTCATTCCACGGACCGTGGCCCCGGGTAGGTTAGTAGACCACCGCCTTAGATAGTATTCAGTCGTAAATGTGCCGTTACCTATGTTTAAGCTCACTACTCTTTTATCCCGATCCGAAGAATGTTTTGTATTCAGAGCATGTACTACTTGCTCCCTTCCAAACATTGGACGCTGAGAGCAATGTATTTTATATGTAAATTACCAAATTTTCCTAACCTGGGTCACTGGAAATAATACAAACTATTTTTTTCTACCAATGATTTAACCTTAAATATATAGATATATTTCTTGTGTGTCCCTGACCTTTGAACTTTTTAAAAAAGTCAATTAATGAAATGGAAATTTTTGTTCAACCTATTGGTGGTTCTAAATTTATAGTTAAGTTCCCTTAGCCGTAGCGGGCCATTAGGGCAGATGAAATGTAAAATGCATCTGTTTATATGACCTCAGCATATAACGGGATTGTGTGGTTAGCACAACGCCCATCCGCCTTTACTTCCCCCTAACCCATTTAAAGCTGGGTGGACTTGTGGAACGAGTTTGAAACAAATTTCAAAAATTTCAAATTTTCAAAAAATATAATGTTAAACTGAAATTCTAATACGAAAAAATTAAATAAACATATTTCTATATTAATTTATTATTCCAGTTTAGTGAGATCCTTGCGTTTGATGCATGCTGCACAGAGCTTTTATATTGGGTTCCAGTTTGGTTAGCTTCAGTCTCTAGTCTCCGCGTCGTGTTATATTCAGCCGACTTCTTTTTTTTAACAGTAAATCATTGACAGCACTAAATCCACATTCAGCTAAATATGAAGATGGAAATGGTAGCAATAGTTTTCTTGCACATTTGGTTAAATTTGGGTATTTGATTTCTGTTTCCTCACAAAGCCATGCCATCGCAACTTTTATATTAAATAAAGTTTTAACTGACTCATCATTTTGCAATTCTGCGAGTTCTTCTTGATACAACATATTTGATATATCAGACAAATCCACTAACATTGGCTGCATCATCTATGTTGGAAAATCAATTTGTTTTAAATCAGAAAATCTTTAAAATCAGCCGATAAAATATTGACAATAACAAGTAAAGCGGTATGAGTTACTTCACATTTTTGGAGCCAATGAAACTGTTCACAGTTTTTGTTGTTAATTAGTTTCTGACATAACTCAATAAGAGTAATGAAACCAAATATCTGCTCTTTTGCATCGACAAGTGTTTTATTTGTTCCTTGAAGTTGTTTATTTAATATATTTAATTTTTCAAAGATATCGGCTAAATAACTCACAAATGCTTTACCATCGATTGTTAACAGATACTTCATTTCAGGTTTGTCGCTTAAAAAATCACTAAGAGTATCAAACAGTTGCATAAATCTTTTCAAACAGTTCCCTATTGATAGCCATCTTACTTCAGTATGAAGTAAAAGTCTCACATGGTCTTCATTTTTTTCTTCACAAAATAATTTGAAGAGACGCTCACTTTTGGCATTAGCTTTAATAGCATTAACACCCTTTATTACTGAATGTATACTTCATTAAGACCAGGCGAGATGTTTTTAGCTACCAAGTTTTCCCTATGAATAACACAATGCTCAAGAATCATTTCTGGATTCTCATCTTTCATTTTAAGCAACCATTGTTTTTGCCCATCATATTAGGAGCACCATCTGCAGCACAAGATGTTATATTTTTTATCGGTATATAATAGAATAACTATCGCTCTCTATGTTGTTTGTTCAGAGATTCAAAAGCTTAAAATAAGCAATTAAAAACATGTAGCACTATCGGCAACGGAACAACCCGAAATCGGCGACGCGCGGCGACTATAGTGCCCAAAGGGTTAAATGGCCCGGAGCGAAAGGGTAAAACTCGTACCGAGTCCATTTTCGAATTGCCCCCCTTAAAAAGCAAATTGCCCCCTTGTAGGGCGTGGGCCCCACGTTGGGAAACACGGGTCTAAATGTACTTAGAAATTATATGAAAAAGTTTTATGTTTTATTTAATACGTAATTTTTAAAAAAAATTGGGAAAACATAATTTACGATATGACGAAAAGAGCTGTCGTCTGCTTCTCAAAGATGAAAAAAAAAGAAATGTTTGGCTAATGGATTCTTTTTTCGGTTTTATTTTCCCTTCATTAATTCCATTTCTTTTTCTCTGTAAACGCCGCGTATGTAGAAATCAACGTGTCCTCCCCTCTCTCTCTCTCTCTCCCTTCCCAGACTTCCATAACGATAATAATGACCTGCTCGTTAAATATTATAATAGAAATTAAATGTTAACTTTATTAATATATACAAATGAGATGACGTGAGCGGAGCACGGGCCGGATCAAACAGCTTAAGGGGGCCGCATTTAACCCTTGTATGAAGCAGAAGAAACTTGGATTGCATGTTCCCTGCTGCAGGTGAAAGGTCAAGTGAGACCGGTGTATTAGAATTACAGTGATAACAGCTCGTATTGGTGTTTCACTTCTTAAAATAAACCCTCCAACAGTTTTCTCAACGAAACAAAAAAAACCCAGCACTCTGGTTTAAAAATCAATTTTTTTTTCCACTCTTTATTGTATTGTATCTCGCCAGATCGAAATAGTAAACAAAATACACTTTCAAGACTTAAGGCTAAGAAAGGGGAGACAACCACATGGATGGTGGCGGGGTTGACATGCTTGTTAATCCAGGGGCCTGAATTTGTGAAAGGGCCGGTGCGATCAATGAGGATCAACAGTCTCTGTCCAAGTTTACCCCACCCCCCCCCCACCACCGCCACCACCACCACCAGCACCCACACTCATTTAAGTCACCCCCGCCCATTACCTATGCTCGTCACATGTTCATTTCCGTTCATGTCTTAAAGAGATATAAATAGAACGGGAATTCAATCGGTAGGGGAAGTGACTTAGTATGGCGACCCAATCACAGACAAAAACTGTGTGTTTTTCCGCGAAAAACAAAAATAGTCCAGGATCTCTGCGCAACGATTTGAAATATATGAGCACCGCTCCTATAGGCCAGACTGGTATATGTAGACTAGTCCATCTTATCACAGATTGATGTATATAGATCAACATTGTCTGCCAGTTATAAATTATTGGGGATTTATTTCTACCGGGGAGGTCAAAGAGGTCAATTTGTGGCGGTAAAACGGTTGATAGTCAAGATAAATTGGAGTGTGGGTTGGGGTGAAGAAGGAAAGGGGCAGACAACCACCCGGGGCTTCTGGTAAACATTGCATCTGTGAGGGGGGAGGGGGGGTCCGAGACCACGATAAATCTCTACACTTTTTGTGTCGTACGTTATCAGGCGAGATATGTGTACGATACATAAATATAAGAGACAAAAATCTTTGGAGGAGTATGTCTGATTAAATAGGGTCACGTGGGTTACGGTCTGGCCAATGCTGTTGTTTATTTCACTCAGAGACGAGCACACACTTCCGGTCAGAAGTGTGGGAAAGATGGACAGGGGAGTGGAGATTCTCACACTTTGAAATATTTCAACATTAGTTGTTTTTTTTCCCTTGTAATCTTTTTTTTTTTTATTTAAATTCAATTGATCTCACGGTCCAAGTACAGCTCCAACCTGCGTACTACTCTCTACAGCCCATTTAGGGCTCTGGCGGCCCGCACTATTCCTGTCAACTTTTTTCCCCATTCATGGCCGTTTTCCTCCTCTCTCCCACCCCCAAGGCTTTAAGTTCTCCCTCTCTCTCCCTCTCTCTCTCCCTCTCTCTCCCTCTCTCTCTTTCCCTCTCTCCCCCCTCTCTCTCTCGCTCTCCCTATCTCCCTCTCTCTCGCTCTCTCCCCCTCTCTCCCTATCTCCCTCTCTCTCGCTCTCTCTCCCTCTCTCCCTCCCTCTCTCTATCCCTCGCTCTCCCCTCTCTCTCCCCCCTCTCTCTCCCTCTTTTTCTCTCCCTCTCCCTCCCCCCCTCTCTCTCTCCCTCTCTCCCTCTCTATCCCTCTCTCTCCCTCTCTCTCTCCCTCTCTCTCCCTCTCTCTCCCCCCTCTCTCTCCCTCTATCCCATCTATCCATCTGCCTGTTACCCTCACCCTACGTCTTTTTTTCTTTCACTTGGTATTGTCACGTCTTCTATCTTGCTGTCCCTGTTCTCTTCTATTCTGTTTTCTTCCGTTCTGTCTATACCGCGTGACCCACATTCGACTCGTGTTTTTATTTATTGAACATACAAAGATCAAGTCCATGAGCTCCGACATTTTTTATGTATATTTGTATGTATTTATTCCAAAATATAGTTTGCTTACATTAGAGGACGGGGGCGTAGAAAGGAGGGTGTTTAATTAACTAGCCCCACCGCGATGTACTGATCACAGACGGCCCGACTGAATGGGTAGGGGAGAAAACCTTATGACAAGTCATCAAGCGGTTTGTAATTCACAGTGGGTTATGGTTAGTGGTTTTTTTTTATTTGTTTTTTTTTTTTTGAAGTTGATGAGTATGTGGGAAAATAAATGTCGGACTAGGAGTTATAATCTCGCGATCTCTTTTTTATATTTAAGTACATCAAAGAAATGTTTCACTGGTACACTAGGTGCAGTGGGGTGATATTGTCTGTTTGATGTCTGGAAAGTGAGAAATTTAAGTGTACACTTGAGGGCAAAGTGCGTCTTTCAGTCTGTCAGAGGCGTATTGAGGGGTGGGCAAGGGGGCATCATGCCCCGGGCGCTACTCACAAAGGGGCGCCACTCACATATAATATTAATTATAATACTATAAGGCTCACGAATGGGGGGGAGCTAAAAAGGTATTAAAAAGGTAATGTGCCCCGGGCGCGAGTTAAGCTCGCTAAGGCGCTGCAGTCTGTCTGTCTCTTTTGCGCGGCACCTGCGTCTCTCTCTCAGCCGGTCAGTTGCTCAGTACATCTCGTTTGTTGGTCCGTATAGATGTATGCTTGTCTTGTCGATAGGTCTGTCTGTGACTCCAGATGTCTGTAATTTATCTCTGTCAGATAGTCTGTACATTTTTTGTCTTGTCTGTCTGCCCATCTATTTAGCTGCCTGTCAACGGCTTTTCAATCGACGCTTTTTATCCGTTGGTATGTCTATATCTGTGTGAATTGTCTGTCTAGATCTCAACAATTGTATCTTTAAAGTATGCCTGTCTGTAAACAATCTGGTTATTTTCTCTAATGATCATCGGGCTTAGTCTTGCCTAGTTGATTCTGGATGTTTTTTTTTTCATATCTTGGAAAAATTTGTCCTATCAATTTTCTCTGTCTTTTTCTATGTTTTTCCCCCTGTTTTTCACTTTATGTCTGTTTTTCATTTTATGTCTGTTTTTCACTTTATGTCTGTTTTTCATTTTATGTCTTTTTTTCCCTTTACGTCTGTTTTTCACTTTATGTCTGTTTTTCACTTTATGCCTGTTTTTCACTTTACGTCTGTTTTTCCCTTTATGTCTGTTTTTCACTTTATGTCTGTTTTTCACTTTATGCCTGTTTTTCACTTTATGTCTGTTTTTCACTATATGTTTGTTTTTCATTTTATGTCTGTTTTTCACTTTATGTCTGTTTTCACTTTATGTCTGTTTGATCGTATCGGTCGGTCTGTACACATGAAAATAAAATATATGATAAATGTATGATCAAAATAACCAACATTTAAACATATACAATTAAAAACAAACCATGAATATAAAAGATGTACTCCAACTTACAGTAGATTCCAAAAATCAACGGAAAGTCGCTTATTTATGTGATTTT
Source organism: Bulinus truncatus (assembly GCA_021962125.1). NCBI lineage: Eukaryota > Metazoa > Mollusca > Gastropoda > Planorbidae > Bulinus > Bulinus truncatus. The sequence continues at coordinate 2,201,372 of JAGDYQ010000030.1, read as the reverse complement.
TGTTTTTTGCCGTTTAGCATTCCATCCTCTTGTTTTGTTTATGTTATTTGTCTATTCTTGTTTATCTAAACACATTTGTGTTGGGTCTACGATTCAAATGTTTTATCTCCATTTGCAAAAAAAAAAAAACACAGGGGGAGGTAACAATCTCATTGCGCGTGTATACAAGAACATCTAAAGCCACTGATAACGAAGTTTCGTCCCCCTACTCTCGCCATGCCGAGAATTTGTCTGCTCATAATCAGTTTTTAAAGAAGCTGAAAACATGTCAAGTGGATGAGCCGCGTGGTATGCCCGGGGGCCTCCGCCCTGGAGCGGCGAACGTCTGACATAAATAAACGCGTTGCGTCACTTCTGAACATTCCGGAGAGACAAAAAGTGTGGCATGATGGATCTAGTTGTGCAATTACAATGATTGTACAATTACAATTAGAGATAATGCATGGAGAGATTAAAAAAAAACAATACGATGAGGTGGTGAGTAAAGCAGGTATATCAAAACTTTGACTCGAGTTATCCAATTAGAACTACACGTTTCATTCTAAACGTATCTGGATCGGAAAGTCAAGCATATAGATAAGCAGAACCGTTTTTCTGGGGGGGGGGGGGGCATTAGGCAAGGTATAGTATGTGTTCGTGGACAAAGGTACATTAATATATATATATATATATATATATATACATATATATATATATATATATATATAGAGAGAGAGAGAGAGAAGGGGGTGAGAGAGAAGGAAATAGAGAGGGGGAGAGGGACAGAGAGGGGGGGGGGAGAGGGAGACAGAGTGTGTGTCTGTATGTGTGAGTGTGTGTGTGTGTGTTAGAGAGAGAGAGAGAGACAGAGAGAGAGAGGGACAGAGAGCAACAGACACTACTGATTTTAATACGATAATCATCCAAAGAGACTAACTAATGACATATACTACCATAGTAATCGTAATGGTCACTCATAGTCCAGTGCGCTGTGATAGTGAAATGTTAAATAAAACAATGTTAGACATAACGTTGACCTTATTCCCAAGGGTCACAGTATCATTTCCGCTGTCCACTAATCGGGTGTCTAGGAAACTTCCTAATCTGATATCCCATAATTTCTGGAAATACTTTCCTGTAACTTTTTTTTATACTCTCTTATAATTAGATATTTTCTAAATTTGTTACCATAATAATGTCGGCTATACATATCGCCAATCTATATCTAATAAACAAAATGGTTTAGTGTTTTATTTTACTAACTAGTTATCATAGGCCCGGTACCCGGACCGGCGAGTAGGCACACAGTTGTAGTTGAAAATGGTGATATATATTTTAGCGCGTTAACAATCAGTCTATATACTTGCAGTGGCCCCAAGGACATGAACAGATTATTGTAGCCAAAATACATTTGAGAATAGGGACATCTAATAATACATCAAATAAAGTTCATATGTTAAATAGTTCCTCCCAAAGAAAATAATCCTCACTATGGGTAAACATAAACAATAACTCTTAAAATCATATTCCTTCATAATATTTTAATGGACTCCTTTCCAAACAGTTATTCATTTAATGTTTTATGATGTTCAACATGGCGTATTTAAAAAAAAAAGAGAGACGTGAGTGAATGCTTGTGTTAAGCAAAACGCTACATGTTTATCATGTGGTTTATTTATTGTTATACACATTGTAGCATAGAAAAATTAACTAAGAAAAATTGCCGACCCGGCAGTGCAGAACCTAGGGATTTAGGGGCCCGGTGGCTGCCCCTGCATTTTGACATGAGATAAATTTTTGACGCTTCTCAAGCTTGGTCCCGAGAAGAAAGAATCGTTGTGTAGCTTTTAGCTGACCTTCAATTAAAAACATAGTATTTCATCAATACAGTTCAGGCCGCAGACGCAGAAAACATTAGGCCTCTTAAAAAAGAAAGACATATCAAAGCTTTCAACATTATAGTTCTGTGAAGCCAATGCCGAACCAAGGGATTTTAGGTATCTTCGGGAGCCACTACATTTTGACATGAGATAATGTACTTAATATTTAGTTTAAAAAATATTTTGGGGGCCCTCCTCAAACTGGGCCCCCTCCATACACCCTCTGTGTGAAGCCCCCATCATAAATGGGTTAGTTGGCATTGTAAACATTGTGTACGGCGCTACTCAAACTCAACCCTTATTCAATTCATTCATGTGACGTAATAGTCAAAAAATTGAAAAAGAAATGTGACGTATTTTAGGTTAGTAATAAAGGGAAATAATTCTACATTAGAAATAGACATATTTTAGAAATAACAATTTAAACAATATAAATATTACATTATATTGAGGTATCCATAATTTTGGTTTAAAATTCTAATTGTGGAACATAACACAGAATATTAATTGAACGATTTTTGTAAATATTTCTTTTATGATCGCTTCTCCTTTAATAACAAATTGAACACCATAAATTTATTACGATACCGTGAGATATACATAGGCCTATGGAACCACGTTCGGTTTGAAATTTGTTTCGGAGAGTATAACAAAATTCTTTGGAGTATCACAAAATATTATGGCATGATATTTTGTGATCTCTCCTTCCTGGTCTGAGACATACCATGATCCACGGGGGATGAATCATAGGGGTTCTCTAGTCAGGAAAAAAACCCCATTACTTGCGAGGGTTGTGGTACTGTGGTCAATGAGGACTATCCGAGACCGCAATATTCACAGCTGGCGGTGGTGACGGATGTGGTCGGCACACAACACCCTTCCACTCCGTCCCACTCAAGCACACCTGCGCAGCTTGCCATTTCCGGCTGAGGGTACAGGCACACTACACCCTCCCCTCTGTCCGAGTGGCAGGAAAAACCCCTTTCCTTGCCATTCTGGCCGACCGGCAGTACACACACCCTGCTGGTCTGGCCGGTTTGGGCAAGGATTAAAACCCATCTTTCTGCCATCCCTGCGGATGATAGCGGGCACACTCACCCCGCCGCTCTGTAGGCATGGCAGACGTGCATCAGCGCCGCCAACAATGTTGGTGTGGTAGGCACACTACACCCTACCATGCTGGCAATGGCGACGTTAAAAAAAAAATGTATAAAAAAAAAAAAATATTTTGGTATGAATTTGTGTTACCTCTCCTAAGATCGCTTTATTGCCCTTTGGTAATGATTGAGGCGGTCGAAAACAGTATTACATTGTGATTGCCGTTTGGCATTCATGATCTTACCTGCCGTATGTTAGTGTAAGGTGTTTTGTCACCTCGGCACTAAACAATGGCTGGTCCAATGTCATATCTGGCAGCCATGTAGGAGTTAATTCTTACTCGGCTGGCCAGTTGGTAGCCGGATGATGCATGTTAAGAAGAAAACAGTAAATGTTTCTGCCATCTTTGAATTGTTTGTGCCGCCATCTTGGATGAATTGTTTATGCCGCCATGTTGGATGACAGACGGAAGTAGCGATGACAGACGGAAGTAGCGATGACAGACGGAAGTCGCGATGACAGACACCGGAACATATGATGTAAAATTTGTATTATAGATAGCTGTACCCTGCAAAAACCTTTGCATAGAGTTATATCCTCTTAGGCTTGATCGGTAGGCTATGTTATTATTTTTTTGGTTTCGGGCAGATCCGATTTTTTCATGATTAAAAGTAACACACATGCTCAGTCTATAAGACTAGAAGTAACACACCTACCCAATGAATAAGACAAGAAGTAACACACCCACTCTACCAATAAGACTAGAAGTAACCCACCTACTCAACCAATAAGACCTACTCAATCGAAGCTGTTAATCTGTGTTACCAAAACAACATCTAAAACAATTGTCCTGTTATCTCTGTAATCACCAGTACATTCAAAGAACACCAATAATGGCGCTTTGCAGGATCGAACTGGACCTTACGACCTCTGTCCACACCCTATCATTATCACACCCCACACACCAACTCTCCCCAATCCACCAGTCAGATTATCTTCTTAAAGACCAAGCCAGTATTTATAGTAGTCTGTAGAGTTGAGCTCGACCCCTCTTCCGTCCACCCACCCCCGCCCCCACCCAGAGTTGGTCAGGGCGCAAGAGTGATGGCTGGATTGAATCGAATCCTCCCCCTCCCCAACCCCCCCCCCCCCCACCTACATCTTTAGTTCCAACCCAGTAATTTATTATCAAGTGCCAGATCTCCTGTCACAAAATGATACACCAGATCTCCTGTTTAGCAACGATGTACGGGGGGAGGGGGTGAGATTGGCTTGGACTATAGTACAATCGCTGGTAAAGATTTCCAAGGGTTGAATAATTGCTCTCTTTGTTGGTACCAGATTTGATTTATTTTCAACGATTTGCCTCATTTATTTTAAAAAAAAAAAGGTTTTATACATTTCTTTCTCATCTCTCTGTCACTGTCTTACTCTCCCAAATAAAAATCTTTCTCACTGTTTGTGAGGCTGTTTTGGAAGATCTGAAAGCATAAAAAAAAAATTTCCCTTCTTCCCGTAAGTGTAAAAATATTTCAGTTTATCCAGTGATACACAGAATACGAAGCAAATACTATACAGACAATCATTCAATAAACTAAACAGACAATCGTTCAATAAACTAAACAGACAATCATTCAACAAACTAAACAGACAATCATTCAATAAACTAAACAGACAATCACTCAAACAGACAATCATTCACCTAAACAAACAGACAAACACACGTACAAACAAAATATACATACACTGGTAAGAAACACCGCAAATCATATAAACATACGCACAGAAAACTAAAATAAACAGACAATCCATAAGGCATACAGCCAAAATAAAAATACCCTGACAAATAGACGAAAACACAAATAGACAGACGAATCAAACAAAAAGACGGAAAAGAACACCACCTGGCCGTCTGCAGACGTAGCTCGCTTCCAAACAAAATGCGCTCCACAAATCGCTCTACACACAAATCGCTCCACAAATCGCTACACATACAAATCGCTCCACAAATGTAAGATAACATTACAACTGTTGTACATCTGTTGTTCAGAAAGCTGTCCACTTGTTTTCCTCCTCTCTCATTATTCTTAACACATACATCTATATTTAACCGATAACAATAGAAGATATTCACTTATCATGTATCACACTCGTCTAAACAAGTTTACCTTGTTTCCGGCTTTGAGAAGCTTTACCTCAATCTCTCTACAGCGCATAACCTACACATTCTAATATAGATCCAATGTTTTGTATATATTACCGCAAGTCGCCAATGAGTCGGACGCTTGATCAATGATTCAATCAACTCTGTTGTCTGTTTATTGTTTAACGCGACGGTCGCTAAGTTTTTTAACTCAAGTGGTCCCTACAGTATATAATGTCCGGTAGTTAAACACTTTGAATTAGATGTTTCGGTGAATCATTGGAATAGAACATATATGCATCTTAAGTATGTCCTTCAATTATTAAGGAATTCAGCCCTGTGGTCTTTGACTGATTCCTGTGGTCTTTTGACTGATTCCTGTGGTCTTTGACTGATTCCTGTGGTCTTTTGACTGATTCCTGTGGTCTTTGACTGATTCCTGTGGTCTTTGACTGATTCCTGTGGTCTTTGACTGATTTCTGTGGCGGCCTGGCTATCTTAGGGTCTTATCAAGTCTAAGCTATTTGAGATATTGGCCTTTTATAGGTCCAGATATTATATCTGTGTGCCAAATATTTATTTATATATTACAATCGCTTACTCGGACAATGATTTCTTTTTTTTTTTTGGGGAAGGGGGGACAAAGAAAGTGGGGGCCCTAAACTATAGCTTGTGTAGCTTATACGTTAATCCTTCACTGCGTTGAATTCATCCCGAGTTAGACCTACGTAATAGTTTGTATTATCTGCTATCCAGATTTATATCTGTATCTCTAGGGGGTAAGAAAGGCCCCATTGGGAACAAGGCTATAAGCAGTTGTTATTCTAAACAATGGGAACTCGAGAGAAAAAAACTTTTTTTTTCTGCTAGGGGCCTATTTCGGAGCTATAAGTCCAACCGGCCTGTCCTGGATATGTCTTTTGAGCTTGTACACCTTTCATGTTTTATTGATGGACTAACTATCATCTATCCGTAAGGCTAATGCAAATAGGCCTACCGTAAAATTTCCAGATTCATTTCCCATAGATTCTCTTATTGCATTTGCGCGATCGCCATTGACTGCATTATCCATCAACAGCTAAATAACAAAGATAAGTGACGTCACTGTGCCAAACATTACATGCCTGAAAGGAGCAGGAAAAAAGAACGAAAAAGATTCAATATAATTATAGTATCCTTAAGAATTTTTTTAAGTCTCGTCTGCTTTAGATCAAAGTATGAAATCTGATCCCGTTAAGATATTAACGGCTTTGGCCTTCGTCTCGATTCGAGGATTGTTTAAAAATACAATTTAAACAAATTTCTGTAGTTTTATATATGAGATATTTAAGTCTTAAAATAGTATATTATTGTCAAAAATGGATAATGTTGACTTGAAATCATTAATACTACGGTTTGGGAATGTTTATAGAGGTAAAGTATCAATAATATGTATCAAAATAGTTTTGGTCTGTATATTGTGATATTACTTTAAAATTATTCTCATACTAGATTTCCTCATGAAAAAAAATATCTATTTGTTTTTCAAAGACAAAGCAGCCTTCTAAATCTTTAAGAGAATTTATTTCATTAATAGCATTTTTAAAAATTCTATGATGATTTGTATTTAGTACAAGGCACTTGTTACTCGACCACACGTGGGGTCGACTACTAGCATATGTACGGTCGACCACACGTTTATTTTTTTTTCTGTTTCCGGGGATTTTCGCGCAAATTGATATCTATAGGTCAGTGCAAGTATACCAATAATTTCATTAAAATAATTAATAATAAAAAGTACGCAGTGTCTGTTATTTTTATATTTGGCATTAATTTTTATCGGGTCTGTCAAAGCCTTATAAAGTCATTTGCTGCTAATAATCGGAGATATTTTTATTTATTTTTTTAAAAATTAAATAAGGCTTTGAATTATTTTAAATTACAAAATAAGAATATAGGCCTAAAACTAGGTCAAAAGGGAGTGGAACTATAACCAAGCAATTTTTTTTCGAATAGTACATTAAAACTGAAGCTTAGTTTGTGTGATGTGCTGGCAGAGATTTTTTTTTTTTTTAATTGAATGTTGCCTATGGGCTATTAAATGTTTTGTTATAGTCAGAAGCATGGGCTTAATAAATAATAAAATCTGAAATGGATGTGTTTTTTAAATATGACTTCTTACAACTTTTTTAAAGAAATATTAATAAATGTATGTAGTATCTTTCTAGCAACAACTAGTTCTTTTCAATATTGTGTTCATAATAATTTAAAATTCTATTTGAAGCACCTATTTAAATCTATGCCTTGAAGTACTTAAGTACATGTAATTTTCCCACATGCTATTTTTTTTTGGAGCTTATTTGCAAGAAACATCTTAATTTTATTTCAAGTCATAATAATAATTTTTTTTTTTTAATGGTCACAATATTATGTTACCAGTGGCGCAACCGGGGGGGGGTGTGTGCTTGAGCCCAAATCATCATACATATTTTACTATATAAACTATTTTTTATATGTGAGCTGTGAGCCCCCCCCCAGCATTTTTTTCTGGTTGTGCCACTGTATGTTACCAATACTCTATAACTGGGTAATAAATATTAAAAATAGAAAAAAAAAATAAATGAATAAAAGGCCAGAGAAAAAATAAAGTATCTTCTTTATTTGCCATCAATTTTCAGATCAACAAGAAACCAAGGGTACAATGGTAATGCCAAAATAAATACATTGAAATACATTAAGTTTCTCCACGATTTCATATTATTTCCATCCATGCACATAATTCTTTTCATGCAATGACCAAAAATTAAGTAATTAAAAGCCAAGCAAATTATTAAAGAGTACAATTATTTTAAAGACCTGGAATGTAAAAGAATTACATAAGTGCACAATGATTTTCATAGAAAATAGTCTAAAAATCTATGTCACTATATAATACCAACAATATTGTTTATCATAAAACACTGTGTTTCAAGTCACTGATATCTGAACATACACAAAATGTTCTGTACCTAGCTTAAAAAAAGTGCACTCAATTAAAGAACACATGAAATGGAAAGGACATTTTATCCCAGTTTTAATGGTGGATAACTTGTTTATGTTAAAAAAAAACTCTGAACATAGTGATACATAAAAATGTTAAATAATATTTCAGTTTCTAAGGCATATTAGCACTGAATATTTCAGGGATTATGTGAGAAAATAAAAGCAGTGACAAATGGACTAATATATAAATACATATTTAAAAAGATAATTTGAAATGAATTTCAATAGGCTACACCACGAAGGCAGAATAGACTGCAATAGAAATCCAACAAGAAATATATAGAATGTTTTTTTCTTTAAAAAAAAAAGAAAATTTTTAGGGAAATACTAAAAATGAACATTCAGTTTTTGCACCAGTGAAAATATTTCTGTAAAATTAAAACAAAATATGTTGAACAATGTATCCAAAAAATAGATGATATAAGTTAAAATAGAAATAAGATGAAAAATTCACAAATAAAGAGCATTGCGCTCACTCAAAGGGCATAAAAATATCATGACTGATGTATTTAGAAGACTACCTTAGCATAAATGTAATCAATTTAAATGAAAAAAATTATATACCCCCATCATAATCATGAAATGATTATTGCTGCAGTACGCAAAATAGAAAATACTGCATGCAGAGCATTTATATGGATTTCAATTTAAAATTATGCGTGTTACAATAAAAGGTGAATAAATGGTAGAAAAGATGCAAGCAAATGAATAGGTATATTTAATCTAAATTATCAATACATGGCAAAAAAACTGAACTGATAGTAAATAGTGTTAAAAAAAAACATGAAATGATTATAAATGCCTAAGTTAATTTAGTACTAAAGATTTATTTAAAATCTTTGTCCAAGACAAAAGGATATACAAGAACTTATTAAAACCATAAATGATTAAAATAACAGAAGGTTTAGGAAAATCAAACAATAAATAACACACAGAAAATAATAATCTGAACAAAACAGTGGCTTATGAAGTGAAAATTTAAAAAAATTAAGAAACATAAATACAAGAAAATAAACTTTTCTATTATTGAATTACAACATATATCTTACATCTCCTAATTATCTTTAAAAATAAAAACTCGCACAAAATAACTTTATAAAAAAAAACACTGATACAATAATGTCATGAAATGTTGGATATTAATGCAAACTTATATAAAATGAAAATATAAAACAAATAAAAAAAGTGTTCAAAAATATGTACATTTATAAAAAATTTTCATGTCATATTCTAAACATTATTTATACATTTGTCACAGAACCATTCTTTTTTTGGTTTTTTACTAATGCGAGCACACTCTAAATGGTACCACTCAAGACAACTCTCACATTCAAAACATTGTCCAGTTGCTGTATTTGTGTCACAAGTTGGGCACTGCCGAACAGCCACTTTCTTTCTTTTTCTTATTGATGACTGTAACATTTTCCATGCTCTATCTGAAAGGAAAGGTTCCAGAATATCTTTTATGACAAGTTCATTTATCAACGATGATGGCAAATCAGTAGGGCTAAGTTTGAGTTCCTCCACATCTACAGGCCTTGTTGGCGATATATCTTCAGGTCTTCCTCCTACAAGTAAATGACCCAGCAACACTAAAAATACAAAAAGAAAAAAATATAGAGGTGAATTAGTTCAAGAGGCGGCATACAACATTTTGATTGATGCAGAATGAAATGTATACATTGCATTATAATCGAACTTGTTATAGTTATTAAAATCCCACTTTCAAACATTATCATAGAAATGTAGGTCTATACAATTTTATTATTTTAAAATTCACTTACAATTAACTTTTTGCTGAACTGTCTTCTCAGTAAAAAAATTCCAGTTATTATTCCATTTTCATTTGTTCTCAGTTCTAGATCAGGTCCTGTTTGAAAAAAAAAAAATTGTTTTTAATACTTCTAACTGAACTGTAAATTTTGTATTTCATTGCTTTTAATTCATATGCTATTAAAAAGCTTATTTAATTATTATGAACGAGTTTTGAAGAATAAACAATTTAATAAGTGGTTTTGATTTAGCGTTTATCTAGTAAAAAAACCTCAAAACATGTTGCAGAACAATATATTTTTAGGAACTCGTTCACTTATGAGGGGTAGTGGGAGTGTGACACAGTTTTAAGAAATGGTAAAATCATTTGAGTAATAGATGTTGTGCTCTACATTCACCAAGATAAAAATATAATATGCTAATAACCAATAATAACGAACAGTGCCAATGTATAAAAATTACCAACTAAACTAACCATTGCAGTCACTGAAAACAGCCAAAAGAGACTCCACATCTACAGGTCCTTTTTGCTTTGCTGCCAAATTGTGAATATCTTTTAGGTTATCTTCTTGCCTAAATAGAAAAAAAACAATTTATATAATCAAAATAATATATCCAGTTTATTTTCATACAGTGCTTCCATTAATGATAACTACTAAAAAATAAACCAGGTATACGTACTATAAGAATATTACATAGTTGTGGTCTTAATATTTTTTTTACACCGCCTACCTGTTTCCTTTAAAATATGTTCTTTTATCAGCCATTTGTTTGCATGCATGCTTAGCATTCGAGAAACATCTTTCTCTTCATTCTCATTTAGTTTCCTTCTCTTTGGCAGATGTTCATATATCACCTAAATGCAAAAATATTGACAACTTTTTCGATTATAGATATAGAGTTGTACATATGCATAGATTAAAAAAAATATTGTTAGATTGTTGGTTAATCCAGCACTTAAAAATATATTTACCTTGTCTATGATATGGTTATGCTCTTCAACTATTTTGTCAACCTGGAATTGAATTCCATTTTCTGATACATTCAACCACAATCCAAAAGGATAATCCATCTTGAAAGTATAATAATAGAATGTATGTGTAAATGTTTAAGTTTAATTTTAATAAAATTTGGTTTTTTATTTTCTTATAGTTAGTTATTAATTAGTTAAAATTGTATTAATAATTAAAATTGTATTAATACTGAACCTTTGATTTGGCACTTTTTTAAAGAATCCAAACGATCGCCGACTTAAATCGCAGCCATCTTGGATTTATACAATTTGCGCGAAAAATCCTACCTCCGGAAATGGAAACCCCGGAAACGGAAAAAAAAATAAACGTGTGGTCGACCGTACATATGCTAGTAGTCGACCACACGTGTGGTCGAGTAACAAGTGCGTTAGTACAAAACAAAGGTTTTTTTAAAATTTGAAAATTTATCTTAGTATTACAATTCTGTGCTTAACTACAGGAAACCGCTCTTATTATACTCAACAAAAAATATATCTTGTACAATTAATGTATACACTTATTAGTTAAAAAAATTTGTTATCTTCTAGTTAACACCTTTTGGATATTTATCTAAAAAAAAGATAGTTGCTATGAATGGGCTTCAAATGTGGGTTGGAGCCACTAAAGCCATGTGCAAAGCCCACTACCTTAACCACATCAATTCTCATGTGTTATAATTTATAATAATGTTTTGACAATGTTATGAAAAGGTATTTAGTTTGATGGACAACTTACATTTAGTATTACTTTGTTGGTAAATATATAATTTTTTTTAAGCAACATGGTAGCCGTTGGTATTACTTTACAAATAAAAATATGATAATTGAAAATTGTATTTAAATTGTGACAATGTTTCAGAAGTTGTTAAATGTTTTAAATTAAGTAGATTATTTTTATGAATTTTATTTATCACAGTAGTAAAATGTGTTACTATAAGCACTGTTTAGTTTCTGTCTTAAATGTTAATATAATTATTTTAATACTTTAGACCTTACTTCTCATATTTAAAACCAAAATTTTTTTTAAACTGTTCATTTAAAAACAAAAAAATTTTCAATTTGATAAACTGTGAAGCAGCCATTTATTCCATTAACATTGTAAACACATACAGTATTCATTTTGCCTTCTTTTGGTCAGCATCAGATAGATGTCTTTTGCTTGTATAGATAGGGTCATTAGAACTATTTCTTTTGATTTATGTTAAATTGGTCTGTGCGAACTGTTCTTTGATTGTAATTCTTCTATGGTGATTAGTCATAATTTTTGCCCTTATCCATTGCAAAAATTAATTGAAATATTTCTTTTGCGTAAAATACAAATTGCAGCCGTTTCTTTGATTTTTTTTTCTGTTGTATTAGCTTTAATCCTATCTGGAAAAAGTTAATTAGAAATCTGTTTTATATTTAGGTATTAACGAAATAAAATAATCTAATGAGCATTTTTTTTAAATATACCACAGTAGAAATTGACAATATCTTAAGTTTGAATTAGAGTTTTCTATAATTCAAACATCAGTTATTTAATCTTAAAAGCCCTACCTTTAACTATATCTGGAAAATGCTTTTCAGTGCTAACACTCATTTAGTAATTAGCTTGAGTTTTAGGATCACCTAAAAATAAAGTTTGTATAATTAAGGTACATTTAAAAGCAAAATATTAAAATCCCTAAAGTTAATTTACAGTATTTAATATCTATAAAAGTGCTGCAACTGTTTTGCAGGTGCAGTGAGTATAAAGTAATATAAAAAAAAAATTATTCATATGAGAATTTTTGTTGCTTGCTAGGCATTTTGTTATTTATTATAACATTTTTTGTGTGCTCATTTTTTGCTGGTTATAGTTTTATTCTGAGATAAGGACAAAGTAAAAAGAGATGCCAAGAATTGTGATGTGAAAATGTATATTATTAAATTCAGTCTTTTTTTTTCCTCTCAAAGTTACATGAAAGCTTTACCAAAAAAATTGGTGTTTCTGCCAAAAGCTTTTAGAATAATTTGGCTTCGAATCCAGACATACAGTTTTTTTTTATTCTGGGTATTTTAAATAACCCACTGCAACATTTCAAGTATGCATTCTCAAGAATATAATATTTTTTATACAAAGAAAAATATCTAATAGCATGTATATTTCACCACACTATTATATCTTTTTGCCTTATTTTAACAAACACCTCTACTTTACTCGTAGACATGGAGTCTGCCTGTTGTCTGTTTAAAAACCTTTCAAGACTGTGCGAGGTTGAGGAGTACTTTTATGCAATTGTTTTTTTAGTTCGTTCCTTTTTAATCCTACATCATTAGTGATTAACTCGAGTAAAATTAGGAGTACACATAATACTTGTCATGTTAACAGGAGACATTGTCTCAGGGACTGAAGGTCAGAAATTCTTACCATAACCTTAAAAACTATGCCTCCAAATTTTCTGCAAAAAAAAAAAAATAGAATACATTTTTTAAAGCCCCCCCCTCCCCAACTCCTCTAGCATATAAGGGACCTAAAATTTTTCGGGTTGGGCTTTCCCCACTGGCAGCCCTAAATGTGTTATTAAACCACCCCACCGACTGTTGGAGGGCGTAAAAGTGCTCAATCATGGTTTAATCAATAACACTTTGCATGTACAATAACACTTGTGATAACAATAAAATACAATCAGATCGATCAGGAATTCTCAAAATATTTAACAGTTGACGAATCCTGGCTTTGTGTTAAAAATTTTTTTTTAAAGATAGCCCGCTGGACCCATGAAAATAAGCGAGGATTGTCAATAATTAAGAATATCCCCCCCCCCCCCAACTAACTCTTGGTAATTTCCTTTGCCATTGACCTGAAGCCACTGCCTTCAATTTTTAGAACCACTGAAGAAGAGTTTCCTATGAGAGCGCGTACACAAACTTTATATAAATAAAGTTTTTGTTGCCCAAAAAGCTTTATCATTGGCGATAGATAGAATATTATTGAAGTGAAAAAAAAAAGAATGATAAAATCCCTACAAAAATACAAGAATTTTGTTAGAGACTTGTGTCTTTTTGCCTTATAATAAATACATTGTCTCCCCTTGAAAATGTTTTGTTTCCTATATGTCTACCCGTGGAACTTTAAAGAACAGACACACATTTTTTTTTTACAAATATTCACACAAACTCACATGCATGCAGACAAACACATGCAAACTTCATGTAGCCCATTATTAGAAATGTTTCCTGATAATTGTTCTATTTCTTGAGCTACAATAAAAATGGAATTGTCAACATGTTTATAGCATAAATCTAAAGATGAAATATGTGGTCAGATTAATGGATAATTTAATGTTGTGTTTGGAAAATGCATGGCTCCTTATTCTTTTTTTACCTAATTTTGTTTTAGAATCTATCTATTTATCAATCTACTGAGATATCTTAGTTTCTATTTACTATCTGTTAATATATCTATATATCAATCTACTGAGATATCTTAGTATCTATTTTACTATCTATTAATAAATCTATATATCAATCTGCTGAGATATCTTAGTTTCTATTTACTATCTGTTAATGTATCTATATATCAATCTACTGAGATATCGCAGTATCTATTTACTATCTGTTAATAAATCTATATATCAATCTACTGAGATTTCTTAAGTTTCTTTTTACTATCTGTTAATATATCTATATATCAATCTACTGAGTTATCTTAGTATCTATTCACATGTCTTTCTATCTGTTTACCAGCTTTTCTTGTCTCTATGTATGTATCTATCCATTTATGCATTTGTCTAACACCTACTCACACCTATCTATCCATCCATCCATCAACCCACCCACCTCTCTACCTCTCCCCTTTTTCTTATCCCTCCCCACCCCCATCTCTATCTCCCTCTTTCTCTAACTCCTAGGCCAGACAAGGTCAATGTCAGACCAGTTCCGCTCATATCCACCCAAAACACTTTTACATGTAATGAATATTATTTCAAATAAACACTCAATCCATCTGCCCGTGGTCCAGCTCTTCTGTCATATTGGAGAGTCCCATGTTGCCCGCGGTTCAAAAAGCTTGCCCACTCCGACGTAGGCTAATATTTATTTTTCAAAATTTAAAAAGGTTAATTTTTGTTTTGTTTGTTTTTGTACACAGATACATAAATGCCATTTTTTTTACCTTGTCTTCCTCATACAACAGCTGTACTGGAACAAAATGTATACCATGCTCTCTCTCTTTCTTTAATTCCCCAAGTGACCGTTAAAACAGTATCACATCCGGTTCAATTTACACGCTTCATTAACCAAGCTAATTGCGTCGCGATGGTTTCGGTCATGCGTCCAGAGGTTTACATCGAGGACACTAGCGGCGAACTGGACACGTGACGAATAGAAAACAAATTAACGTAGGACTAACCAAACACACACACACAAACACACACACACACACATCTCGCTATTTGGAGAAAAAAACAACAACATCACAAAAACAAAACAAAAAAACTTTAATGTTGTTATGTGACTCTCTTGTTAATGCGGTTAAAATGTGCTGTTAAATATTTAGCTTGAGCACCGAGTCTCAAACTTGGCTCGCCATTCTCCCTGGTGTTTCAATCACACACATTATTGACCCCCCCCCCCCATTTCAAGTACATTTTCTTTTTTTTTTAAATACGATGTTGTAAGGGACACAACTTAAAATGCTTAAGCAGTATTACAACCCCCTTGTTAAAAACAAACAAACAGACAAACACAACAACTAAACAAAAAAATGTAATATAAATACCCATTTGTCATAGGACAACACAACTCAAAGGGGTTAAAGCAAGCGTGAGAAAACATGTGAAATATCGGCACTGGCCCCGACATGCACTTTTACAATTGGCCCTCCGCCCCTAATATCTCTGCCTAGGGTCATTCCCCCCCACCCAAAAAAAATAAATAAAATAAAACAACAACACTTAGTGTTAAGACTATTTTCTAGTTGTTGTTGCATTTGCCACGCTTCTGGTTGCCAAGGTGACCGCGAGAAATCTCAAAATATTGCCGCGGTGCGTTGTACATATGTTTGAGACCTGCTGAGCTAGAATGTGGTCTTAACGCTGGATGCCATGGATTAAGCTTTGAGACAGGGATTCTTCGGCCTTGTCCCCTATCGGGAACTCATTAATCAAGGGGACCATGCTTAACAATAACATTACGGGAAAACCAAACACTGATGCTTTGCATTACGTAATCTATAAATACATTTTTTTTCCATTACACAAACATTACTGGATAATGGGCCACACGAAAACAACAGAGGCAGTTTTTGGCAGTAAGTGGAGTCTAGGGTGAGAGTTGGTGGAGTCTAGGGTGAGAGTTGGTGGAGTCTAGGGTGAGAGTTGGTGGAGTCTAGGGTGAGAGTTGGTGGAGTCTAGGGTGAGAGTTGGTGGAGTCTAGGGTGAGAGTTGGTGGAGTCTAGGGTGAGAGTTGGTGGAGTCTAGGGTGAGAGTTGGTGGAGTCTAGGGTGAGAGTTGGTGGAGTCTAGGGTGATAGCCTTTGTTCTAGGGCAGTGGTGTCGAACCTATGACACGCGTGCCACAGGTTGGCTTCAACAGTCGGATCGCGACTTAAATATCTTCTTCTTTCTTTGGCTCTGCAGCCCATTCACGGCCCTGACCTGCCATGCTACTCTTCTCCACTTTTCCCGATCCACGGTCTTCTTCCTCCACACTCTTACTCGTCTGGCTGTAAGTTCTTTCTCCACCTCCTCTAAACCATCTGTGCATCTTGGTCTTCCCTTAAGCCTTTTTTTTAAATATCACTTCCTTCAGTTTTAATTGGATACTTTGCTATAAATAATTGGTGCTTTGTTTGAATTTTGGACACGCCCCCCCCCCCCCCCAAAAAAAAAAAAAAAGGTTCGCCACCACTGATCTAGGGTGAATACTAAGTCATTGGAGATTCTTTGTTTACTTGTTGTTGTTGTTTACACTCAGGCTACACACAGATACAGGCGTGGAGCATGGGTCAGTCTAACTAGTTGTCCCCAGACCCACCGACAGAAATTTCGTGCTGTCACGCCCCCCCCCCCGTGCTGATAATAATATTTTCAAAAGTTGATTGGTGAACTCAGTCCGGGGCCCCTCCCTAAACTGGCCGGGCCCCTGGGCATTTGCTCCATCCCCCCGCCCCCCTCTCTCGGCGGCACTGGTTGTCCCCCCCCCCATCTACCCCCTCAGTCAGCTACTGCACACACACACACACCCTTGTAAGCTGGTACACACACGTATATAAAGTATTTTTTCCGTCAGTGTGTTTCCTTTAAACACACAAACGGAGAGAAAAAGAAAGATTGAATGACAGATTAAAAACGGGTCTAGAGAGGGTGAGAATGAGGGAAATGATTTCATCCTCACACTGTACTATACTTGAATACATGTTATGACTGTATAATAATTTCGGAATCTGTTCATTTCATTATGTATAATACTCTTTGCTGTTGTCCGTCTTTTACTTGTTCTTATTCAAAATCAATTATCACGAGATTTCTTTCTTAATTTTTTTTTTATTAATTTCATATTTTAATTCACTAACTGCGTCTTACTTTGGCCGAGATTAAAAAACAAAAAAACAACAAAACATCATTAGGCTGCTAACTTTAGATTCAAACCGAATCATTAACCAGTACCTGGCAACGGTACACATATTAATTGTAATTTCAGTTAAGGACAATTGATTATGCGTGTTCTGCATGAAATTGAACGCCTGCGCATCATAATTATGATAATAGAGCAATACGATCAATCTAATTGGCTATTTACCATTCTCAGCGATCAAGAGCAAAAAAAGGGGCACACGCATTTTTTTTTTACATTATTTAATGCGAGGCAGTAGAACACTTGACAGTAGCCCCGGGCTTAAATAACTTAACAATTGGGGGGAGGGGGGGATTCGGGGACGATCAGTAAAGTTGGGGGGGGGGCGATTTTCAGAGATTTATTAAGAATTTAATATTTGTAAGCTTTGGTCTTTAAAGCTTTCGGGGCTGGTGGGGGGAGCGGGGGGGGGGTTGGGCTCCAAGTGTACATTCACTTACTGCTCCCACAAAACGTTTAATAACGGCTCTGGTTCCTATATGGCACATTAGCACATATACGCTATATCGGAAGGAGGGGGGGTAGATCAGAGGATGTTACATTCATGGACGGTATCCCCCCCCTGCTTTGTATTCCATGCGTGGAGAGAACTTTCTAGTGTAGCCATGGGGCAAACCACGGCCCACGGGCCAAATCCGTCCCGCAAGACTGTTTAACCCGGTCCGCCTCTCGTTTCGGAGTGAAGCACAGCACTAGCCTGATATGAATTTCACATTCATTTTATATTATTAGTTCACGTCATCCATCTGCACTTGGTGCGGCCCGCCGATCAAATGTACGAACCCAATTTGCCCCGCGACTCAAACAGTTTGCCCACCCCCGCAGCTAGTCCTTTCAATATCCCCTGTTGTGCTCTGCTATTATCAGTCCGTTCTGAGCAATTCTTTTCTTCTGTTTTGTGTGTGTCTGTGTGTGTGAATGTTGATACTTGTCCTACATCAGTGTTTCCCAAACTTTTGACAATGTATGTACCCCATCTTTATTTTCTTATAATAATAATAAAGTGTACCCCATACCATTTTTACGGTCCAGGCTTTCGTCTCATTTCATAGTTTACGCTTTAGCAGAGTAAGTTGACCCAATGTCCTCAGCCCGGTGCAGCGCGTAAACTTCTTCCTCCCCCCCCCCGCTCCCTCAGTGGGGTGGGCGTATCATACCTCGGGGAAACACTGTGCTTACACGATACCCCGCACAGCTAATAGAGTCGGTGTACTTGTGTCCTACTGCAGGTTCAGTTGCACTCAACGCAATATCATGACAACCAGACACGGGAGTAAACAACAAAACGAAGAATTCAAAAATCTAACGAAGCGTTTGGGGAAGAGAGAAAGAAAAAAAAAAGAATTGAAACTCAATCAGTCTTTGTCAGATGTCAAGACGGCTAAAAAAACCAAACAAACAAACAAACAAACAGGTTCAACAACAGACACACAAACATGCAGACACGCACCTAAATACATATTCAGTTGTTTTTTTTATATTATGTAAAAATTTGTTAAAAGTGCATGGCACAACAAAATAAATTAAGCTTTGGGGTTAAGTGGGACGGATTGCCGAGTGGTGTAGATACTCAGCTGTCGAGCTGAGAGTCCTGGGTTCGAACCTCGGTGAAACCCATGGGGATATTTGCAGGTGAAATTTGTTTTAAAGCCGTCCCCACAAGTTCATCCCAGCTTTAAATGGTTACCTGACCTTAAGTTGGTGAACTAAAGGCGGCTGGGCGTTGTGCTAACCACACAATCCCTTCATTAGCCGAGGTTATAGAAACAGATGAATTCTACACTTTCATCTGCCCCGATGGCTCTCTAGGGCTAAGGGAACTTTAATTTTAGGGTTAAGGGCATGTTACAAATTTAATCCGTTAAAGGAAGAGACATTCATCTCAGTCATGTACACCACCGATGGGTCTGGGTTTTGTAGTGCCCCCCCCCTCCCTTTTTTTTCATCTCCCTACCATATATCGTTACAGTGTGCAAGGGCTATTGATGCACCACGGCAGACATGGGCAGTCGACTGAACCCAATATGGGGGTGTGAACCCGTAGCCTACAGCATACAGATTGGGCTCACAACCAAAAAAAAAAAGGCTACCGGTAGATGGCGTTCGAACAATTAGGTCGCTAAAAATGAACACTTTAACCAGATTCGTTTTGACTCGTTTAAAAAGAAAATAACAACACAAGTTTACATTGACTCAATATTGCACAAACTCACATTGACCTAAACATTGCACAGATGCTTACATTGACTCAGTAGGGCACAAGCTTAGCTATATTTAACATTGCAGATGCTTACATTGATTGATTATTGCACAAGCTTACCTTTATTTAACGTTGCAAATGCTTACCTTTATTTAACATTGCACATGCTTACATTGACTCAATATTGTTCAGACTTACATTAGCTCCTCCACAATATGGCTAAACCATCCTCCGATTCCAATACATTGGTCACTCACAACATAAGCCAGTATTAACATTTGATCAAATAGGGTACTCTTAATCACATACAAATTAGCGTACAGGTCATTACCATAAGTACTATCTGTGGGTCTTTTCTTCCCGACCCAGTGTCACAACGACCTCCATTCAGCTGACGTTTTGTGACTATTTCCCCCCAAAAAAGCGTTTAATTAAACACTAAAAAATGGTATAACGGTATGAATCAATCCTGTACCCAATTTGTTCTGCCCGACTTAATGAATAATTCATACGTGAAACAATGAACACAGCAGTATTAAATCAAATAATAAAAACTGATCATACCCCTACTGTGCTGGGGATATTATAATCACATCCCCCGTGGTTCTTGACTCATACAGCGCTACATCTCCTATTATACATATAAACAAGAGGCGTCCGATTGAAATAAAGTGCTTATTATTCCGTTTTATAAACACGAATCAATAATCAATGCCTCAACTAAATCATTATCCCTGCCCCGGGGCCTGTCTTAAATAGCGATGACGGCTCTGGGGCAAATTTTACGGTTGTTCAATTATCAAGAAATAATTTCTTTATTATTTTACTTTAACGACCTATAAATGACTAGAGAGTACACACTCGTCTTTTTATTTAGCTTTGACGTGCGCAAAAAAAAATGGATTAAAAGATAAACATTCATAAGTGTGTGTACATTTCATCAGTAAAATGTCAAATTTTCACACAA
Organism: Bulinus truncatus; assembly: GCA_021962125.1. Lineage (NCBI taxonomy): Eukaryota > Metazoa > Mollusca > Gastropoda > Planorbidae > Bulinus > Bulinus truncatus. The sequence goes on along the minus strand of JAGDYQ010000030.1, from coordinate 2,180,700 downwards.
TTATTTAGTTGTTTTTTTTTTTAAAAAACATTTAAGAGCGTGTTTTTCAAATCTGGCAATAGCGCTGTTTGAAGAAGAGTAACTCCGGTTTCGTTTTAAGAGTTGCGTGGCCTGGGAACCGACCGTTTGCAGATCTCAAGGGGGGAACAATTGGATTGTCATCTCAAGAATTAAGAGTTATGACCCTTGCGAACGAAAAGGAGTGTGTGTGTGTGTGGTGGTGGTGGTAACAAGTGGTATTTAAGTACGGACATAAGGTCGTCAGTTTGAACAGATTGGTCGAGAGTGGACAGAGACGTTTGACCTGAAAAGATCGCCCTGATCAAAGTCTACTTCAATTCCTTAAAACCCATAGGAATTCTAGTATGGTCCATTGTACACAGTGCGCATCTTGGCACAATACAAATGCAAGTTGGTGGTATTGCTTATAAGTACATTGCTACTTGTATCTTGCAATTTAACACCAGCAGTTCTAAAAGTATGGATCGCGAACTGGAGAATAATATTTATAAACATAAATTTTACATTTGTTCTTTCGTGTATTTTTTTTTCTCTCTCTATGGTTGAGTCACCAAAACCAGACTGCTTTCTCAATGGGTTCGCCAATTACAAAAGTTTGAGAACCACTTGAAATATTGGCCTAAATAAATAACGGTTCTATGTCAATATTGTTTATGGTTCGAAAATACCGTTAATGGTTAGAAGATACCGTTTTTTTCATGTCACATTAACTAACATTCAGCCATCTGATTTTCAGCTTGTCTAAATTTCATAAACATTTAGCCGGGGTTTTCTCAGCCAGAGTTTTCACTCTCCAAAACGTTACATCTGATCTTGTCTAACGTTCACGCATGACTTGACCTATTAAATGATAACATTTCCCAAGACTAATTGACTAATGACGACTCTTGGTTTTTTTTATTCAACTAGTCAAAAAAAATTTTTTTATCTTCCTGGGTGTGTTACATTTTTGTTTCTCTTTCTCTTACTTGTCTTCTTTCCAAGATGGTATGGCTTAATTGAATCGGATCAGCCGCCGCGCCATCTTGGCGTCGGAAATGGAGTCACGGCGGGAAGCAACTTGTGACGGCTACCAGGCTGGTCGGTAGCCACTGCATTAAAATCCTGGCGCGTTTGATCTGTGAGTCAAAGTGGATGTCATTTGTTTCACGCCATGAATGTCATGTTGAGCTCTAATCTAGCGTGACATTTCGTTTTATTTGGGTCATCACTAAAATAAACATGAAAATGGAAGTTCGGCTTCACCTGCGCGTCTTTTTTTTTTTAAAAAAAATTAGTCAATTAACTCATGAAAGCTGGCTGTCTTTGTTTCAAACATTGCATAGACTGATCCGCGAAGATCCCCTGTAAGGATGAGTTGTTTTTTTCTCTTTATATCCTACTACAGGGGTGGGCAAACGTTTTGACTCGCGTGCCACATTGGTTTCGCTAATTTGACCAGCGGGCCGGATAAAGAGCAGATGGAGAGATTGTATACATGAACCGTTACCACTTAATGGGCCCCCGGAAAAATCTCAAACAACTGGGGCGCGCCCTCTACCCACCCCGCTATCTCCCTATTGATGAGGTCACCCATACCCCAAATGTGACCGGCCTTATGGAAAAAGAATTGGGTCAACATTTTTTTTTTAATTTCTTTCTTGGTTTCTATCTTCTAGTGAGGTTTTAGTTGTATTTTTTTTTTACTGTAATACATTTTATTTTTTGGGTTTGGGAACAAATCCTGTCTCACTTTTCTCAGCTGATGTGTTTTCTTTTATTTGTTGAATATTTTTTTTGGTATAACTGAAAAGAAAAACGAAAATTCCTTTTGATGTCTTTTTCTCTGTAACATATGAGGCGTAGTCTTGAAAAGTTTAAACAAACACACAACATTGTTCCAAGCTGTTAAACAACAACTTAGTGGAAATATAAAAACAAACAGATAATGTAAAATAAAAAAAAATGTAAATATTATTCAACAACCGCAAAAACAAAAAAATAAAAAAATTAACGAAATAAATATTTTTTTTTTTCAAATTTGTTTGAGAAAAGGATTTTATTACTTTCCCGCCATTTATTCAGACCTTTAAAAGTTAACGAGCGTTCATCGTTTTCGAACAAACAAATTGAATTTTTTTTCCACAATTCAAAGCTTGAGATTCAAAAACATGAAAAGCTGTTGTTGTATTTTGTTTTTACTATTTGCTGATTTAAACACATGTTGATAAACAAACATACAAACACAAAGACAAAACATCAACAAAATAACAATAACACTCCCCTCTTATGCGACATAATGTTTATCACACGAAAACATCAGAAAGAAATTCCCTCAAGAGAAATTCGCTATAGATCTTTTTGTTTCATGTTTGTTTTGCACGTCTCTCTCTCTCTCTCTTTGAACTCTCTCAGTTTTATCTGCGGGCTGAGACTTAGTCTCTTAGAGCCCGTGAGATCAAACCTGCTGTGTCTCTCAACATCTGGAGACTGCCATAGAGCCCGATGGCCAGCAGGCTTCCGGACTGGTCCACCCTGTGGTCCGCCAGTCCGGGGCACTCGAATAGCAAATGATCTACGGTTTCCTCCACTTCCCTGCAGTGTCTGCAAAGGGTGTCGACATTGGGCCTCAACCTCCCAAAGTACGCGCCAATAGGACAGTGCCCAGTTCGGAACTGGGCAATTAGCGCCTGCTCAACACGCCTGAGTTTCCACCACGGGTCAGTTTTGGACGGCCGCTCTAGGACTTGCCGGATCTTAAGTCCGTTCACCCCATGAGCCCAGCCCGAGAACCACTTCGTTTGTCCAAAGAGGCAGATCATGGAACGTGCTGCCTCGAATGAGCTCTTTCTTGCACTCACGGGCAGCACTTGGGAAACTGTCGACTGGACTATTGCCTTGGCAATGCCGTCTGCCCTTTCATTTCCGGGCACGTCCGCATGCCCGGGAACCCATTGAAGGGTCACATGCACGTGATGTTGGGACACAAGACCCTGTATTGCCATCAGCTTGGCTTCCAGCAGAAGCGGCCATTCTCCTGTCCCTTTTACAGCTTGGAGAACAGAGAGCGCGTCAGTGAGGATGACGATGTCCAGAGCAGGCAAAGTACCCTCACCGATTAGCTCCCCTATGTGGTCCACTGCCTCAGTAATGGCTGTCATCTCTGCCTCGTAAGCACAGAGTGACCCACATAGGCCAGCATGGTCTTTCACAAAGCCAGTTTGTGGGAGAGTGATGTGGACCCCAAACGAGGTGCTTATCCGACCGTCTCTACTGGATACAGAAGCATCAGTATAGGCCAGTATAGCGTTCCCTGAATAGTTTCCAATCATCTCCATAGCCACATCCGTGATGGTTCGGCGATCCTTTGCGGTCCCAGCATTGGTTTCGACCAGGGTCGTGCGTACCTCAGGCACGTAGAGAGCCTCGCCAGGCGGGAGCCTTGAGACAGTCTCTAGCATTAGGCGGTCAGTCGGCAGCCTAATCTCGGAGGCAAGTCTCACTGCGTGGTGCATAAAAGACTGCATCGAGAGCCGCTTTCTTTCCACCCAACCATCGACCATCTCCCTTAGGACAGAGGTCTCCTCCTGCCGCTTGAAACGCTCATACGCGGTCAAGACGGCCTGCTCTCTACGGATACCCAGAGGTGGCACATTTGCCATGATTTCCACCGCTGCTGTGGGTGCCGTTCGAAAAGTGCCTGTGATCAGCCGGAGAGCCTGGTTCTGTACAACATCCATGGCCTCTAAAGAGGACTTAGACCCATAGACCTGCACAACCTGGCTATAATCTATCTGAGACCTTACTGCACCCATGTACAGCGACCTCAGGACATCTGCTCGAGCCCCCTAGGACGTGCTCGCCAACTTCTTGACAATATTCAGTCTGTCAGAGGCGCAGCGGGCAACCTCCGACAGATGTGTGCAGAGAGTAAGCTTTCTGTCAAGTGTTACTCCCAGGTACTTGGGCTTAGGTTCCAGAGCAAGAACCTCACCCTCTACTTCCAGTCTAAATGGCTCCTTGAGGATACTCGTGCCCATGGTAAACAGCGAGTAGACAGTCTTCGAGACGTTAATCTCTAGCCCCCACATCCTAGTATAACAGCCGACCGTAGTCAGTTCCTTCTGGAGTGCTCTCTCAAGGACTGAGGCACTCTTTCCGGTCTTCCAGATCGCTAAATCGTCGGCATACAGTAGGCTTTTACATCCCAGAAACTCAGAGCAGTGCATTTTTTCCCAATTCGTATTTTATCTTCGGATTCTCTTAGATTGTCTACGAAGATGTTCTAAAAAGGCGATTAGGCTTTTGTTTGATTTGTTTAATTTAATTTTTTGGATGGTAACACAGTGTTTACATGTTTTCTTATAAGCCAGTGGTTTGATATTATATACTTGGTTTCCTATAAACCAGTGGTTGGATAGTGCGTACATGGTTTCTTATAAACCAGTGGTTTGATATTGGATATATGGTTTCGCCCACCGCTGGTCGAAGAATATGGACTGTGGATGCATTGTTACATGGTTGTACAGTCATTTCAATGTTTTCGACTGTTCAGGAAACTACAAAAAGTGTCAAGTGTTTAGCAATTAAGGGGCACAACTCCAGTTTTGCCGGAGAGCTATGTGCAGTGGAAATTATGCAATTGCACATGTAACGGGAAACAATTTTATCATCAAACTTTTCATTGCGAGTTGCGACCCCCTTTTTTTTATGCTTGATGGCGATATTTATCACCCCATTTTATTGCAAGTATTGTCAATACATTTATCAACGGTTTACAGTTTGGGTTATGGAATAATAAATATATGCTTTTCTACAGAGCGAACGAAGCTGATCAAAAGATATACAAAACGGTTTCTTTATATAAATTAACTTAACGATGGAACTAAGGTCTTCATCACAATGGCAATAGTACTTATTTAACATAGAAATAATTCGAACCTGCTACACATCTGTCTCGCCTTCTGGTTCTAGCGGAAATCGAAAGGCTCTCACTGCACGATTAAACTTTCCAAAAAAGCTTTAGGGCCTTACTAGGAACTTTTTATACCGGTAATTATCAGCAAATTTCGTTACCGTTTATCTCAGAAACTTTCGTTACCGGTTTTTTGGGGGCCGGAACTTTGGTTTGCTGGTTATTGGCAGGAAATCCCGTTACCTATTATTGGCAGAGGCTTTCGCTGCCAACTATTCACCCGGAACATTCATTACCGGTGTTATAGCATGAACTGTTTCGTTACTCGTTGTCGATGGGGTACCCTTTGGCATCGATAGTGAATTCCCGGTCATTTTCTCTCTGACGTTGGGGGATGGAGGGTGGGGGTAGGGAGGAGGGGGGAGGAGAATTATTCGTAAATAACGCTGCAAACGAGTAAGAAAGTGTCAACAGGCATGAGGGTCAACCAATCATGATGAGAGAACAGGGAGGGAGGGAACAAACGAACTCTTAGCGGCGGGTAGTGAAATAAATTATGACGGGGCATTTAAATTAAAAATATAAAAAAAAGACGAATCTATTCAATGAAGAGAAAATTGTTATTTCCCCTTGTATGAACCTTTGGTAGTCCCTTATACACAGGAACAATAACTCTGATCGAAGTCTGACTATGTCTTTGTCTTCTCCTTTTTTTTTTCCATTATTGGTGTAAACAGCAGATTACACTTTACTGAGATTTGTTGTTTACTAATACTTAACTGTTACACTTTTGTTACTGTTTGGAAGAAACTATTTCGGTGCTGACTGAGTCGAGCTTGAACTCTTTAAGTTGCATCTCCAGGTCTAATTGAGGTGGAGGCGGCTTTTTAAAACACGTTTTTTTGCTTTTCGTAAACCTACTTTCACATCAACACTGGCGCAGTGCGCGGCAAGTTTTGTCAATATTGTTTTGACCCCATCTTGGCTTGCATAATTCTCAAAAGGGCACCATAGTGCCTCATTTAGAATCAGATGTGCTGTAGAGAGACAAAGGTGGATTGCCAATGGTACGAGGCTATGACAGCTAGTGGTGAATGTATGAAATAACATTTTGCTGCATTCATAGAACTTTATAATATAGACTTATGACTTTAGTCACTTACTATTTAAGGACAGTAAAATTTAAGAGACACCCCCCCCCCAACACCCTCATGTCCCCCAGTACAAACTGTTATCTAATGTTTTGTCTTTGGTTCTGATTGAAGCGAATATCAAGCTTGAATGTAAGTTATGATTATCTTCCTTTTTATTTCCTTTCGAAGTCCCGATAATAATGTACTTCCCTGGGTTAGGGTTGGAGTATAGAAGTGGGCATTATTTTGGTTGTAATGGTGGCGGTGGTCCTTGGTCCTAATTGTTTGAACGGATGAATGCACTGTTTTTTTGTACATAGAAATTATGGGATAATTATTGTTTCAGTAGTGGGTGTTGTAAAAATAGAATATGTTTACTAATTTATTATGTATTTTGTCTGGTATTATTGCGCTTGTTGACTGCCATGTTTGTATGTGAATATGTATAAATGTGCTTGTGTAATTTGTTTTGTTTTCGGATTTAGTTCGTGTGTATGTTATCGAGAATATGATAATTTTGAAAATGTATGTTTGCATGTTTGTATTTTCTTTTTGGGTTGATTGTTTTTGTTTATCTCTCTCTCTCTCTCCCTCTCTCTCTCTCTCTCTCTCTCTCTTTTTCTGTGCGTGTGCTTGTGTGTGTGTGTGTGTGTGTGTGTGTGCTTTTATCTGTTTTTATTGCCTTCAAATAACAGACTCGATGTTTAGCATTCATTAAAATTTTTAAAATGTTATAAAGAGGATGAAACAAAAAAACCTTAATCCTAATTAGGTATTGTAATGAAAGGTTATCCCATAATTTCTATCTCTGCAATGCTGACTGACATTTGACAATTCAGACAAGGCGTTAGGGTTTCAATACTTGAGTCAAATGAACACGTTCAATGAAAGAAAGACTCTTTAAGACTACCGTCTTGAAAGACATCCATTATTTTTTTTTTTCAAAGTGAAGTTCTTGTTGACTTCGAGGCTTTTGAGAGGTTTTGTTCTCCAGTCGCAAAGTCTGTTTATTTTTGTTAATACGCTTGAGAAGTGTGGACGTTTAGACTGTGGGTGGATATTGTGGGTTATCGTCTCCTGAACCGCATTTAGTTGATTTCTATTTACTGCCTGGGGACCTATTTCTTTCTCTCCTGGTCTACACCTTGGATTGAAACGTTGATGACTGAGACAGTTCCTGCATGTAGTGCGTTTAGTCTGAACGGCAGTGCAGTTGATGACTGAGTCAGTTCCTGCATGTAGTGCGTTTAGTCTGAACGGCAGTGCAGTTGATGACTGAGTCAGTTCCTGCATGTAGTGCGTTTAGTCTGAACGGCAGTGCAGTTGATGACTGAGTCAGTTCCTACATGTCATGCATTTAGTCTGAACGGCAGTGCAGTTGATGACTGAGACAGTTCCTACATGTCATGCATTTAGTCTGAACGGCAGTGCAGTTGATGACTGAGACAGTTCCTACATGTAATGCATTTAGTCTGAACGGCATCAAAATACATCCCCAGTGCATCGGTACATCATTGCAATATGTGTAGATGTATAACTATATTCACTATAATATGCAGGATGGTATTTATACATCGTGTGCAGCAAAAAACCAATATGACACCCCCCTTCCCCCAAGGGAGCCTCGGGGTAAAAACCAAACAATGTTTGGCTGGCTGTTGGCTGGACTCGTAAACTGACCCTTGTCATGTTTGTTCAACTCAAGATATTTTCCATTGATGCTTTTTATATAAAATAGTATCAATAAACAAATATATATAAAGCTAGAACTATTTCTAATTATAACGCTATCTCTCTTATCTCCCTCTCTATCTCTCATCCCTTTCTCTCTCTCCTCTCTTTCTCTCATCTCCCCCCTCTCTCACATCTCTCTTTCATCCTCCCTCTCTCATATCTCTCTCACCTCTCTCTCTCTCATCTCTCTCCCATATCTCTCTCGCTTTTCTCTCTTTTATCTCTCTCTCTCTCCTTCTTTCTCTCTCTCTCTCTATCTCATGGCTCTCTTTCTCTCCCCCATTCTCTCTCCCCCCACCCCCTCCCACACAATTTATATAAAGTGTGTTTGAAACTCAGCAGAAACGAATGCAATGGTCTAGTAGAATTCTCTTGCATGGTGGATCCTACAAGATACATATTTTAAAAATAACAAGTCTTAATACCGTGAATAATATGTTACTTGGTGATTTTTTTTTGTTAATGAAAACAACCTCAACAGGAGAATAGTTAGTTTACTGTTAGTTTTATTCTCTTGATCCACGTATTTTGAAAACAATGTGAATTATATTGCTTGAAACACTTAATTTTGTTCCATTAATGTGCGTGAAGATAGTCATGTAGATAGTCATTTATATAGACGTAAAGATAGTCTTGTTGATAGGTATGAAGATGGTGATGTATATAGACGTAAAGATAGTCATGTAGATATTAACGAAGATAGTCATGTATATAGAAGTACAGATAGTCGTGTAGATAATAACGAAGATAGTCATGTATCTAGACGTAAAGATATTCATGTAGATATTAACGAAGTTAGTCATTTATATAGACATAAAGATAGTCCTGTAGATATTAACGAAGATGGTAATGTAGATTTGTCGCCAAGTAGATAGTAATTCAGAAAGTCGTGTTGATAGTAATTCAGATAGTTATGGAAAAAGCTATTCAGATAGTCATCATAATGTTTCTTGATTCTCTGTTTCAGACAACCAGCCCGGTGAATGATTTGAACCTCACCCATCACTAACTATAGTCCAACCTTAATCGAACACAAACGGAGGTTTCCCCTCAATGCTCTTCAAGTCTCACTGGTGAAAGAAAACCCACTTGACCATTTCATCCTCTGTAACATGTGGACACACAGTTTCCCAACTATTGATTCATCCAGATGCCTCTCTTAAAGTAACCACTCTGCCATCACCAAATCTAGACATATTCCCTTTTCAAGTCAATCATATCCTGACCGTGACAGCCTATAACTACGGGTATTTCCATTTTTTTTTGTTCTTAATTTAGCTTTTTAGTGTGTGTGCGGATATTTCCTATTAATTGTTTTTTTTTTATTTCTCATGCACTTGAAAAACGGCTGGTGACGTGTGATTTATTATAATACAGCATGCACTTCATTGAAGTCGCTCAGTGTCCGTGTGTATGAGAATTGTGCATCGGGTAAACCCGCTGAAAGTTTTAGACAAGACGTTATTGATCAGCGGTCACCTGTTTTATCGCCGCGACCCCGGGGGTGCCATTTTTATGATGCATAAATTAAGTGGCGCGGGATCGGGCGCGGCACGACATCTTTATGGGATTTGATATTCCTAATAGGGAAAAGGAAAGGGGAAAGCTAATTCCTTCGGTCTGTATCATACACGCATAGCAACAGGGAGAGGGGGGAGATGTATCTTGCAGTCTCAACAAGCTTAAATTAGCAACAACAACAATATCGACACACCTTTACATTACACTTTTGTTTTTGAAGGTAATCGATTATGCTAAGCACCTCGCGGATGGACCGATACTTTTCTTATCGTAAAGTGCAGCAGCGGTTGGGTAAACAAGAGGAAAGGTAAGAGGACTTTAAAAAAATGACCCTGCTGTATGTGACCCTTGTCCACATTCCTTTTGTAAAGCCCTATGTAACGAATACCATAGGCTTGTAGGCACCGGATACGGCATTATCCGGCCTAGGCTAAATAATATGTATATGCATATACATGTATTTTTTTATAGAAATAGAATTTGGTTTAGGAAAAGAAGGATCATTTTTAATAATATGGGTCACCACCAGAGCCGATGCGGGGCGGGGGGGGGGGGGGGGGGGGGGGGGGGGGGGGGGGGGGGGGGGGGGGGGGGGGGGGGGGGGGGGGGGGGGGGGGGGGGGGGGGGGGGGGGGGGGGGGGGGGGGGGGGGGGGGGGGGGGGGGTGGGAGGGGTGGGGGGGGGGGGTGGGGGGGGGGGGGGGGGGGGGGGGGGGGGGGGGGGGGGGGGGGGGGGGGGGGGGGGGGGGGGGGGGGGGGGGGGGGGGGGGGGGGGGGGGGGGGGGGGGGGGGGGGGGGGGGGGGGGTGGACGGATGGTCGAGTGGACAAATTGTCGAGTGGACGGATGGTTGTGCGGTCAAGGTGTCGACTGTCGACCTGGGAGTCTCTGGTCCGGCGAGGATCATTGGATATTGCAGGTCATTCCCTCCATGTCTCCCGTGGTGCTTTCATGGCAATCGCACTATCAGTAATATTCATGCCTTTGTTTCTAGCCATCGGCCGCCCCCCTGCACAATGTCGATCATCGATAATGGCGCTAAATGTCGGCGCCCTCTTTATTCAGATGCTTGACACCTCTTTTTTAAAACAAAAAAAGTAAAACCTGCGTAGTTCTACATCATGTCTACAAGCTATGCTGGACATGAACACGACGTGCCGTGGTGTGCCGAATTGAATAAAGAACATCAAAGAGGCCGCTAATTATCGTATTAATCAATTCCAAAGTCCCCTCACTGGAGATTTAAGCTATAGTCGATAGGCGCCACGGGGGTATCGCTTGACAGCTCCATGCACACAAAAAAAATAAAACACTGTATAAAATGAGTTATTGATATTATTTGACATCACAGGCTACCACCCGCCCACACACAGCCACACACAAACACGTACCACCCCCTCACCCTTGAACCCACATGATCGAATCCCACACACACAGTCTGTCAAATCAACATAAAAACACACAAGGCGATTTCGCGAATGAGTTTTTTATTTCTTTAAGGTAGAGTACACCAGCCTTGGTGTTAATGGAAGTGTAAAATAAAAATCCGTTGAGATTTTATTAATATGGGAGAGCACTCTATGGAATGGATGATACGTTCACTAGAGAAAAAAACAAACATTTTGTTTAATGCAGGGAAGAGTTGTCTTTGTGTTTGAATGTGGCCGTGATATCAGGGAGCCTGAAAGCCTACACAAAAACCGTTTGTGTATGAACTTTTGAGTTTTTTACATACTGCAGTGGTGGTATTTATATGAAATCTTACGAAAGATCTGGTAATGAAGTAAATACACGAAATCAGGCCAGAAAATGACCAGCGTTTTACTTTCAAGGTTTTTGTCACATCGATTTTTGTGTGTGCGGTGGTTAGCCTGTATTGATATTGAAATGTAACTGAAGTGTTTTGTGCTCTTCACACTGCTCGTTTGGACACTGCTCGTTTGGACACTGCTCGTTCGGACACTGCTCATTCGGACACTGCTCGTTTGGACACTGCTCGTTTGGACACTGCTCATTAGAAAACTGCTCGTTTGGACACTGTTCATTAGAACAGAGGTTTTCAACCTGTGGTCCGCGGACCCCTAGGGGTCCGTGGAGAGCTTCAAAGGGGTCCGTGGGCAAGTCAAGGAAAGTAGTGATTTTTCTTGTATAAAGTATTACTTCGTTTGGTTGATTGGTTAGCTTTTAGCTAAACAAAAAATACTAGCTATGTCAATGTTTCTCAGGCACAGACAACAATGTGTAGAATTGAAAACTTCGCTGGTATTTCCATATATTTTCGTCTGAAGTCTGAACTAGACTGCATACTACACATACTTGTGCAGTGAATTTTTGAGTCATGTCATCTTGGCAATATTGCTTACTTACTGAGCCTAGATGTAAATCTAAGCCTAGATTCTTAGACAAAAGTTTTTGATATCAAATTGCTGGTATACACTTCGCATGTTAATTTTAAATGACACCCACAGATTGTTTTTGTTGGAAGTAGATTTTTTGTAAATTTTTAATACAAAAATAGGCCAGAACGATAATAGGGTCTCAACGCATCGTTGAAACGGTCGAAATTCTAGCGGTGAACCTATTATGTTGTTCTGTTGTTATGTGACTTGTTTATGTGACAAATACTTTTTAAAATGCTGGTAAACAATTCAAAATATTAGATAAGATTTGTATTTGTTTTATCATAGTAGTCGATTAAATTTTAAGATGTGAGTTTTCATCATCAGAATGTGAAATATTTTTACAGATAGTTACCTCCTCTAACCCTCTCTAATCTGAAACTTTGTCTCTAATTTTTTCCCTTGAGATCTGAGTCAACGGGACTAAACTGTTGTTAATCATTTGTTTATCAATATTTGTCTAAAAAAAACTGTCCACGGCTAGTAGCATTGAGAAATTTGTGAAGAGGAAAACTGACTAGAAACTGGAAGATTCTGATGATCAAGCAGCCAAAGACGAACGAAAAAGAATACGGCGCAAGTATAATCCAGAACATATACCATTCGACTTCACCGCAGTGGGGACCAAAGCTGACCAACCTATTTTTTTCACGTTTTTCCTGTAACTTAGGCTAGGCTTACCGTTTAGCAAAATTTAAGTAGATTGCATCCGCAAACTTAATAAGACATATTCTGGCCCAACGTGAGGTACGAAAAGTGGAGGCCATGGCGTCTGGGGCTATGGGGGTCCGCCACCCAAGCTTAGATTGTCTGAGGGGTCCGCAGCATAAAAAAGGTTGAAAACCTCTGCATTAGAACACTGCTCGTTTGGACACTGCTCATCTGGACACCGCTCGTTTTGGACGATTTATGATTTTCATTTTTTTACTGGGGTCCTCACAAATTCGTCTCACCTGGGCCCTAAAATTTCCGCGGCCTTTGACACATACAACATCATACTCTTATTGATCTTTACTGAAAGTTTTAATTTTTGCAACCGGCCTGTTTCATTTCAAGGCAAATTTTATACACCCCCCCCCGCCACGCCCCCACCCTTTCCTTTTTTTAAAAGTGTCAACGCCTCATAGCGTGCCATGTAATTATTTTTTCAAGTGATTTTTTTCTCCATTTTCTTTTTAAAAGGAAAGTTAAAAAAAAAATGTCAAGACAATTTTTTTTCAAAAATTTCAACGACAATGGATCAATGCAGAAGTGACCTTGGCCCACATCGGGATTCGGCCTTGAACATGTATGTCCTGCGGGGAATTAGTCTTAGCGTGATCATGTTATTATTATGATCGTTTTACTCATTTAGTCACACGCATAAACAGTATGCGGAATATCAAATAAATAATTCGGACTACATCACAAACTTTGATAACTGATAGAGGGGCGGGGGAGGTGGAAGTCACTAAACCAGTTTCAATATAAGTTTTCTACATAAAAAACTAATGTATTAAGCAAGATAAAAATTGAAAGTGACGGGGCCATCCCAAGACGTAGGGCCCCCTGACAATTGTTCGAATAGCCCCCTCCCCCATCCCCTTGCGGCTAAACTGAACTAATGATTATAAAAACAAAACATTTTCTCCTTACCAAAACGAAGCACATCAAATCGATGTATTCATGATTTAAATTTAATAATTTTAGACCCGCGGTCAAAGTGCATTGTCACAAAAAAACAACTTGACCTTGAACATGTGCGGGGAATTTCATGTATTCTTTAAGTTTTAAAAAAATAATTGATTTTAGTTTAACCGAATATTCAAAATTGCACCACTCCCACATAACACATTCCTCTTCTATCGGGATTAACTCTTCAGACATTTAGTTTTTTAGTCTCAGAGAGTATTGATTGGCAAAGTGATTGTGACCGACTTGTTCCCGTAATCTCTAACACTTGTAAATATTTACACTAGCCTGTTAATGTAGATATGGATTCGGTGTTGTGATGGGGAGGGGGAGGTGATGTACTCTTTAAAAAAAGATTGCTCTTGAGGTGAAACTATTCTACTGGTTGACTGATGAACATCACTGACCTGGTCATTAGGTCACCCTGAGTGAGTTTAAGTGGGTGTGATCTTCCGCCCCCCCCCGCTCCATACCCCCTCCCCCTTTCTCTGACAATCTGGATCTCTCACTGCAGACTCGCTGGAATGACGTGTCCGTCGCTTGTCAGTCTAGTACACAAGGGCCTCTCCGTCTGGCTCTCACACTCTCTCTTCCCTCTTACTGCCTCTCTCCCTCTCCCTCCTCTCCTTGCATCACCCACTCTCTCCCCTCCCTCTCCCTGCCTCTCACACTCTCTCTTTCTTCCCTCCCTCTCTTTGTCTCTTCCAATCTCTCTCCCCTTTCTCTTCCCGCCTCTCACACTTTCCCTCTCCCCCGTCCCTCTCCCTGCCTCTCACACTTTCTTTCTTCCCTCCCTCATTGTACCTCCCACTCTCTCTTCCCTCCCTCTCAAAACATGGAGCCCCCCCCCCCCATACATACTAATGAACTCAAAACCATTCTTATATATTTGAAAAGTAGGACATTGCCTAGCCCCCACTCCTCCCTCCTACTCGTACAAAATCCCATTAAATTTGCTTCAATCGCCTCTAAAGGTACTTTAGCCTAAAGCCTTCATAAACTCTCAAAGGCTCAGTCAAGGGCCTCCATCATCCTGAGGGCGTCTCAAAGTACTAGTCGTGGTTGCCTGTTGGAAGGGGGGGGGCGTATTTCTGTTTAGACGACAATGCCACGATTGTCACTTTTCTGAAAGTTGTTTTCACCTTACTATGTAGATGCTGGAAGTAGATCTATTGACAGACTGCGACTATATTCCTTGATAATATCGGGGGGGGGGGGTCTGTCTCTTATTGATATTTAAAAAAAAATGAAATAAAAAGTAAATGCCACTAAAACTAAACTAACCTTTGACCGGATTCAACAGCGTTTGTTTCCTATTTGTCTGTAATCGCGATGTAAACTTTTGTATTTTGACATAAGCTGAGATTTTTTAGCTTCGTATTTAATTTTATACTTGAAAAGGGGGGGGGGGGTCGGGTGGGTGTGGGTGGTTGTATTGCGACATATCAATCTCAGCTGTACAACATCTTATTAGCTTTTTTTAAAAAAAAAACCTTATTTCTAAGCCAACATTTCCAATAAGAATTTAAAAAAAAAAAAGAAATGTAATCAACACATATAGAAGTTGAACTTTCTCGATATTTTATAATTCTCGCCCGAGCTGGTGTATAATTTAAAAACAGAGAACTCTCAGACACATTTGCTGCATCTGTCTGTCTAGAGCAATTCTTGTTTCCCTTTTTGTATTTCTCTTTTTTTTTATATAAATCTTGATATATATTGTCTTCAGCCAATTGTGTAATTCTGTTTCTATAAAAAAAGATCTCTGGGTTCTAAACCGCCAAACCGTTTACAACAGACATACCGGAGTCTGAAGATATATTTGTGTCTGTATCTGTGCGTGCGTGCGTGCGTGTGTTGTTAAAAATTGCACGAATGCTAGAAGACAAACATTTTTTTCTTTTAACCATCATTCAAACATGTCACAAATTAGCTGAATCTTTTCTAAATGCTTTTAAACGGCTTATCGTCAGCTACGAACCAATAAACATAAAAACATAAATAGCATGTCTATAATTAGAATGACAATAGAATACACACAGATCCGCTTTTGGAATCTAACGTATTGTTTAGAAGATGGGAAAAATATAATCTCTGCCCCAAACGTTTTAATAAAGCTCATGGCCACACAGCTAATTACCATCAGTTGGGATTATGAGATTACTATCGTTCATTACTTGTCCGTTACTTGTACAATTTCCAAATCTTCTTTACAGAAATAATGACTACATATAATTGATTGACTGGTAAAAAACACTTAGCGGTTGCAGACAGTCATAGATATAGACGAAGATATGTAGTCAGGTATACATACATGTAGTCAGGTATACAGATATGTAATCAGGTATACAGATATGTAGTCAGGTGTACATATATGTAGTCAGGTATACAGATATGTAGTTATGCAACGGTATATCTATTTGGTTTTAAAATGTTTATAGGTGGTACATAGATAATTAAGAGATCGAACGATGTGGATTTATGGTCTATAGATACATTGATCATTTGATAGATAGATAGATAGACTACTATATAGAATGACAAATAGATCGATAGATTGATGTGAAGTAATAGATAGATATACAGATAGATTACAATATAGAATGACAAATAGATCGATAGATTTATGTGTAGTAATATATATATATATATATATATATATATATATATATATATATATATATATATATATATATATTGTAAATGAACGTTATTGTGTGAGCTGGTTAATAATGAAAACTCAATTCATGTCCATGGTTCATATGATTTATTGACGACACAATAATATAAATAAACAGAATAAATCCAATGAATAATACTTGTTAACAATGAACTTAACTGATCAACTAAAACTTCTGATATGTACTCGAATACTCTCTCTTACTCAACTGAACTTCTGAACACAAATAACTTAACTGACTCGATTGCCTCAACTCCTTTTCCAATCCTTTTTCTCAACTGAACATCGTCTTTATATAATTTCCTTCCATCCATCTCGAACATTCCCCATCGCTCTGTCTCTCACTCATTTAGTCAATACAATTTACAAATAAACAACATATTTATTTTCTATAAATATCTAGAATAATAAACAACATATTTATTTTCTATAAATATCTAGAATAATAAACAACATATTTATTTTCTATAAACATCTCGAATCATGACCCCGTGACCACATGTTGACCTGGTTGGCCAAGCTCCAAAGATACACACACACCTGTGTGCGTAGTACTAATAACTATACCATGACATATATATATAAAGATAGACAACTATATAGAATGACAAATAGATCGACAGATGGACAAATATATGAATATAACAACTAATAGATTGATTAATAGTCAGAATCTAAGATAGATAGACTGATATCAAACCTAGCCTATCCAATGTGAGCACGCGGACAATATGACACAGTGTTACGTAGTTCACATGCGGACAATATGATACAGTGTTACGTAGTTCACATGCGGACAATATGATACAGTGTTACGTAGTTCACATGCGGACAATATGATACAGTGTTACGTAGTTCACATGCGGACAATATGATACAGTGTTACGTAGTTCACATTCTCATCATGGCCGACTCCTGTTATTAATCATCAAACTAATTGAAATAAACTTAATCAATAACCACCCTCCCCGCTCACTCCCATTCCCCCATGGAACCTTTCGCTTTTAAGTGCCATCTTTCTGGGAATAACAGTCTCGTACCGTCTCGTGAGAATTCTATGGGGGTCAAAGGTGATGGGATGTTACTTTAAAAGTACTTTGGGTTTATAAAAAAGTACGTTGAAAAAAAAAGTAATCGAGGGATAGAAATAAAAAGACAGAATTTCTTTTATTTGGGGGTTGGGGGGGGGGGGTAAATAGATATTACAGAAGTTGAAGACGTTCCTTTTGTCCCGCTTTAAGCGGAATTGTCCCGGGCTTCATTCAGTGTTAACTCGATTCCTCTCTCAAGCTACGATAAAAACAAAATTATTTTATAACAGTGACTCTCAATGTATCTCTCTATCTCCCCCCCCTCTCTTTCTCTCTTTCTTTCTTTCTTTAATTAGCTGCGGGCTGAGACTTAGCCTCATAGAGCCTGTGAAATCAAACACGCTGTGTCCCTTGGCATATATGGGAACTGCCATACCGGCCAATAGCAAGTAAAGCACCCGACAAGTCCGCCGTGTGGTCGGCTAGCCCGGGGCACTCAAATGGCCACCCGAAATAGTTACATCTTTTAAATTGTAGAGATGTTGCCAACCAAAAAATTACACCATCGTTTCCATTCACGTGTAATTTATGAATTTATCGCCGTCGTACGATATTTTTTTTAATGAAAGTGTCAGCAGATGTAATGGTCATAATCGAAAACAAGTCACGATGAATAAAAAAAATGCATCACGGTCTGCTAACAATGTCAACTCTCATTGGTTCATATCATATCTTTAAATTTAATCTCTGCAGGTGTGCTGAGCGATTGTCTGTGTGTGTGTGGTGTAGCGGGGAATAAATGCTTTAATTTAGTCTACTCACATCCCCCCAACCGATCACCCACCGGTGAATCTTACTTTCACCTCGTCTTTTACCCCTAACCCAATCACCTAATGCTTATCCACTAGACCTTTGTTGTTGTTTTTTTATACTATACAAGTACAAGCATTAACGCATGACGTGCTGTCTCTCTCTATCACTCTTGATTATTTCAATGACACTTTGTCTTCATTTCCTGAAAACGAAGGGATTGCATTGAATCAAACCAAGAGACCGACTATAGCCACGAGTGGCATTGCGCCCACAGAACACAATCAACGTACAGATTGAACATCTTCAATTTGAATGGATTTTCCCGAAAACCGCCATATTTGTGTATTAATATTCTACTGCGTGTCAATATTTAGGTGCTACACTATTAAAAACGGAAAATAAATACTAATGGCGGAAAGGGCAATTTTTTTGTTGTCACCGCTGAACTTTTTTAAAAATAGCAATATGCACTTTCTGTATAATTTACATTCTGTGGTTCTAACTACTAAAAGACTTGTGCGAATCAAACAATTACTCAGCATTCATATGGGTACATAATGGGTGTATTGAATATCAGTTTTTACTAATGAATACATCATAGCACCAGCGATTACTTCCTTTAAGTGCCCCCACATCCCCCCCAGAATACATGACACCGGTCCTGTGCCTGTTGTTGGGAAATAATATTTGTTCTAAACCAAACATGTACAGTTTTCGTTATATTTTTCATCAGAACTCGCCACCCACAGCGGTTTGAATACATCTTTCAATGTTCATCAAACCTGCCAGCTGATGGTGTTCCGTAGAAGTAGTAAACTGAAGGGAATGCTATTGAAACAATCGAGCGATGAATTTACCTAACACCTGATATTGAGTGGGTGTGTGCCAGGAGGGTGTAAACAATGAAAGGGCAATGCCGTAAAAGCCGTTATCATCATTAAGATAAAATGTAAATTTAGATGTAGTGACCTTCCAATAATGAGCTCGCTTTTTTTTTTGTTGTAACCTATTAACGTTCGCAAACAAAGGTCTAACAGTCGAGGAGCTCATTAGCTGATTGGTAGCAGACGTCGTGACATTGAATATTCAACCACAGTGACTTTCGGCTCAGTGCTTGGTCAGTCTGACCTACCTCCATTGTCCAGCACGACAATGGGGTTGAACGGCCCGGCCCATTCATTCAGACCCGGGACGATTATCGCCAGTCAAAGTCAAGTCACAGTATTTAAATCCTCCGTAGTGTGTTCATCGACGGTTCCAAAACAGTTGTTTGAAACATGAGTTCATTTAAAATGAAAGAATTACTAACTGTGCAGTGATTCTGAAGTCGTTATTGAAATGAGACAAATCAAAACTATCTATCTATCTATCTATCTATCTATCTATCTATCTATCTATCTATCTATCTATCTATCTATCTATCTATCTATCTATCTATCTCTATATATCTATCTATCTATATATATATATATATATATATATATATATATATCAATCTGTTAAAAAGAGCAGACTATTTAAGATAATCTGCAATTGTATTAGAAATTTAACTCACCCATATTAATTGTTTATTTATTATCTATGAAAAAATCAAGTTGGATTTCCATCTCACACCGTTTATATAAGACTGTACTAATCTATATCTACTGTACACTATAGGCGTGGGCTCAAATCCCAGTCATGTCACCTACCTATGTCTTCCGTGGTGGCCCCCCCCAGGCGTTGCTTATTACGGCTGTGTGTGCAGTGCCGAATCTAGGGATTTGGGGGCCCGGGGGTATCGGCCTCTTTGGGGGCCCCTGAATTTTGACTTTCGACACCATGACATGAAGTAGTTGACAGCGGCATGGACTCAAATAATTTGTGTCCGTGACATTTGATCTACTTATTGCCTGGACGTCTCCGACAGGACATGGCTGGATAGAGAGGATGGCACACACAGACAGACCTTTTCTTGACTCATGACCTCCAGCGAGTTGACTGGGGTAGGGGAGGAGGGGGGAGGGAACCAAGTTAGACAGACCCAGACATTTATTTTATACAATAATGACATAGACATCTATGACGGTCTATCAACGTTATAAGATAACTGAATAATTTTTTTTTATCCAGCTTGGTTTACTAGAGAGAGCTAACAATGTCCTCGTTTTTTTTGGTTGATAAAAATGGGATGGTTTTATTTGTTTAATACATAGACCAAGGGGCCGTGTGTAGCCCCGTAGTCAAGGGGGCACTGGGGGGCCCCCGCTAGGTGTGGAGTGCCCCCTCCCCGCTGAAAAAAGAAGAAAAGAGGAAAAAATAAAGAAAAAGTAAAGATGCCCCCCTTGCTGGGTATTGGTGCCCCCCCTGCTGACTTTGACCTGGCTACGGGCCTGGCCGTGTGCATGCATTTAGCGAGGAAAGTATATTTTATGGCAGGGTTGGGTGAGTTGTTTTTTTTTTCTTTATTTAATCGTGTGCCACGGTGGGTTCTTTAATTTGGCTGAAGGGCCGGACGAAGAACTGATTGTATAAGCGTTACTCCGAGGCTTTTGCATGGTCGGCACATATACAATTACATATACTATCACATATACTATCACATACACAATCACATGCAACTTGCAACCCAAGCATGGAGGCCATGGTTACGTAAGGATGACATAGATTTATCATCGTTAATTGGGACTGGTGTGTGTGTGTGTGTGGGGGGGGGTGATGATGTCTAGGAATCAGAGATTATCTTACGAACCCATTTAGGGGGGGCGAGGGGGGATAATGGATTTCGTAGATACGGAACTTATGGTGTGGTCAGTTGACGTGCATGTCTGATAGAGTGTACATATAGGCATTCTTTTGTTTCCTGGAGAAATACACCACTTATAGAAATCTAGTGGTCATGTATTATAATAATTAGTATTGACTAGCTGTACCCTGCAAAACCTTTGCAAAGAGTTATATCCCCTTAGGCTTGATCGGTAGGCTAGGTTATTTTTTTGGTTTCGGGCAGATCCATTTTTTTTTTCATGATTGTATTTTAAACTGGAATACTGTTGTATTAATTCTTTACTTTCGATTTAACGCAGAACCCAAATCGCTATTATTTTATATTATTATACCATTCGTTTATTTACAATGTTATCATTTCATTTCATCGGCACACTATCGGTGTAACCTTCGTACACAGCCCCCCCTCCTTTCTGTTGGAGAGGCTAACGAGGCGACCGACAATTGCCCCCCCCACCCCACTCTCATTGCAAAGGGCGCCCCTTCAAGTATTTATTCGTATTAAACCCGATAGTAACAGAATCCAATCAGGTACTTGTCCCTAATATGCCCCCCCTCCTTCTTCCTCCCAATACATAATAAAGGCCATGCTTCCATCCACTAAACAAAGGAATGGTAGTTAAACGATTTCACCCCATGTGATTTTATAGACTTTCCACAGTTGCGCAATTCAGTGAGTAAATACAATGTTATATTTCTTAGCGCGCTCTTTTAACTTAAGCCCTGTAAGCTAAAAAAAAAAACTTCTGTAGCTTTTGAAAATTTCATGATCCTTTTTTATTACTAGTGCTATAACTAGTCCATAACTAGTGCGATTACTAGTCTATTACTTTTACTATAACTAGTCTATTACTGGTGCTATAACTAGTCTATTACTAGTGCTATAACTAGTCTCTTACTAATGCTATAGCTAGTCTATTACTTTTACTATAACTAGTCTATTACTAGTGCTATAGCTAGTCTATTACTAGTGCTATAATTTGTCTATTACTAGTGCTATAGCTAGTCTATTACTAGTGCTATAATTTGTCTATTACTAGTGTATAACTAGTCTATTATTAGTGCTATAATTTGTCTATTACTAGTGCTATAACTAGTCTCTTACTAGTGCTATAATTTGTCTATTACTAGTGCTATAACTAGTCTTTTACTAGTGCTATAATTTGTCTATTACTAGTGCTATAACTAGTCTATTATTAGTGCTATAATGTGTCTATTATTAGTGCTATAACTAGCTTGTTACTTTTACTATAACTAGTACTTAATGTTGGCATATCTACTGATCTATTCACAGGTGTTAATTAAAGAGTTGATTTTTTAAAAAAATTATTTAACGTTAAATTAATTACTTTCATTACGGAAAACGTATAGGGATGAAACACAGACAGACAAACACACCCACACAAATACAGACGCACACACACACACACACTCACACAGACTCAAACCTATCTTGAATATAATGAGAAACCCGGTTGATGGATATGGAATCTGGCGAGGTGAAATTTATGTTAGCTGGTGGTGGTATTGTCACATCTATGACGCAAGAGAGCAAAATAAATAGTCACCAGAGTGGGAATCAATTGCATTCCTTTGTTGTTGTTTTGTGTTTTCAATTACATATCTCGTGGCCACGCACCAGGCCAATGAGAGCCGAGTGCTGGATTGTCACAGGGAATGCATTTTTCTATCCAGATCCACACGAGGGTCAATACCGCAATATTTGGTGGCCGGGGGGGGGGGGAAGGTATGGAGAAATGACATCAAAGCAATGAAATTTATGTGAGGCGCCATACGCTGCCAGAGCCGTATTCTTCTAGAGCCCTACGCTGCTATAGCCTTAGGCTGTTTGAGCCATATGCGGTCTCTGTCGATGCACACTGAGACTGACGAGTGACATCACAGTCAGAACATTGTTTTGACAACACGGTGGACTCTCTACTATCCGGCTAGCGACCATCCGGGTTGAGGTGTAAATCGGCCTATGTTAACACATTTTTTTTTTTAATTCAAAATTTTTTAAGGATATTATACGATTTTTCAAGTTCCGTATGCTACGGAGTTTTTTGTTATTAGATCCTCCTATCCGGTTTCCATGTTATCCGTCCTTTCCTTCAGTCCTGTGTGTTGGGATGGCAGTCGAGATAGTTGTCCAAAACTGTGTTTACTCAGTTAGTAATGTTGGATGTATTCAAAAATGATTTTTGGTTGTCGTTGTCACTAGACATAATTAATATAATGATTTTCTTTTTAAAACGTTTCAATTGGAGCTACTTGACAGGAGAAATATAATCAGCAGTAAACATGTAGTTACCGTAATAAAGAAAATGCATATACTTTTTTTTTAGTCTATTTAAAGATTTCTTATACAGTAGAACGTCGTTTATCCGAATCAGTTGGGACCGGACACCGTTCAGATACGCGATTATTCGGATAACCAAAAACCGAATGCGATCCACGCAGTATATGATGGATAAACGACGTTCTGCTGTAATTGTTTAAATCCGAGAAGACACTCTTGATTCCAGCACTGGTCTGTAGAGACCACTTTTATAGGCCAGTACAGCCACAGGCAAGGTATGTGACTCCCTCAACCCCCCCCCCTTTTTTTTCCCCCTTTAAGTTAGGTCCTAGCACACCCCCACCTCCTGTCGTCTCAGCTTGGTCCAGAGGGTTCAAAGGGCATTCCGTTCCCCCCCCCCCCTTCCGCTATATGATCTGAGAAATGAAGCTCGTTTTCTCTTGCAATATTACACTGATGCACACACACACACATGGGAATCGCCCAGCGATTTGTATATGATTTGGCATGAGAATCAATGTAACAAGAGCTTGTTGACATCTCCAAAAAAAAAATATTTAAAAATAAATAAAAAAAAAAAAGATATCGCTACTCCATCATTTTCTATATTTAGAAATCTGCCCCGTACCTCTCTCCCATTATTCATGTCCCGTCGAGTGGACACATCGGACAAGGATATTTATAGTGGTCAGTTTTCTGAAACTTGACCTTCCTCGCTTCATTCAACACCCTACCCCTCCACGCACATCATGACAGGCTCTTATTTCAATCGTTTTTTTTTTTCAACAACAGTCAGATTTGATTGGTCGAGCTGTAAGAGAAAGAACCAAAAAATAAATCAATCGATCTCTAGGTCAGGGGTCAAAGTTTATACAAGTATATCTATACTCTTTAAAACATTGTTAGAACAAAATCTCTTATTACAACCGTACATTTTTATTTTACTGAGTTTTTATTTCAAGAAAATTTGTTTCAAGTTGGCCAAGAGTTAAAGTGACCCCGATAAAATGGATAATTTTGCATTTTTATTCTTTTTGAGTGGTTAAGGAAGAGAGGGAGAGGGGGGAGGGGCGACACAGAGGATTGCCCAGGGGGCCCACAGTGCTGTTAAGTCGGCGATCCTGATTCAAACAACGATGCTGGATGGAGATTAACCTTAAGATCAAACAGACTAATCTCGTGATAGTGATGTACGGGAAAACGAGACGCGCTGAAAGCATCAAGAACGCGATGCTCCATTAGCCAGAAAATTCAGATTTCTGATAAGGCACACCATCATTGAACAGTGCATGTCAAGGACAGGCTATTAAACCAAAAAAAAAATATATTTTCACCCGCTCTTCCTCCATTCTTTTCCCTTCATCCATACGTCAAACACTTCAAAGTATCCCAGACCCTATTCTGGAATCTCACCACCATCTGTTGTTGCGCTTATGCACACCATAGAATATGATTTATACCATTTCGTCCTGCCCGGGGGTGGGAGGGAAGATGATGTGGGGATGAATGCACAAGAGAGTTTGAAAAAAAAATGAAAGCAACACAAAAAAAAAAGTCATCAGACAGACCGTCGGGGCAGACGACATACGGTTGAAAGAATAGAAAGACAAATGATGCATTGTGCCAGACAACCCTGATAGAGAATGCCGGCTCTACAATAGACGCTACTAAAGATACAGATCTACAGGAGGGGGGGGACGTCTCCATCTAGATGGAATCGTTCGTTCCACAGGCCCATCGCATGTGTCTTAAAACCAGCGGTTCTCTTTTTTTTTCGCGACTGTACCCCAAATGGGTGCGAAAGTATGTGCGCGTGTGCTTCACATACGCACCAGAGATGAGCGGACAGCGGACGCGTCCGCTTGCGGACGCAGATCCGCACACTTTTCCGAATCCACGGACTGACAGCGGACGCTTCATATGGTTAAGTTGCGGACTGACGCGGATACTCGCGCCCTTGCCTATAATAATTTAGTTTTAATAGATACTTTTCTTATTCGTAAACTTTTGCCACTGAATCTGTAAATAAATCAATAAATAAAAGTGGCTTTTTGAAGAATAAAAAACAGGGAGGGATGTTAAACAGGGATGATAACATTAATGTTAAAACATCTAAAAAAAATTCAAGTCATTTAAGCAGCTAAATTTCAGCAATGCGGACGAGCGGACTGACTGCAAACCAATGTTGTAAGATTCTGCGGACGCGGATCATTGATAGAAATCCATGGACGGACGCGGACGCTAAATTTCAAGATCCGCACATCTCTGATACGTACGTTCGTGGATAAATGTAATTATTTTTTTTTATAGTGGAATGTGTTGAACTTTTTTAATGGGGGCGTATGGTTTTGGAGATGAGTCACGCAGCAAACTGCGTTCCTCCTGCAAATACTTTCCCCCCGTACCCCCACGGGGTTGCGCCTACCTACGGCTGAGAACCCCGTGTTATTAAACTTGAGGTCATGGGCTTTTATCGGCAATCTCCAATTTACTTTCACTGCGTGGTTATTCTGTCTGAGAGAGATAGCGGATATTTTAAAATAACTTTCTCTTTCTCTCTCTCTCTCTCGCTAGAGATAAGATGGATGAAATACATTGACGACTAGGTGGTACACACATGACTTGATTTGACTGCACTCTGTCAGTAAGTGTCATCATTTGTTTTTATCACAATGTTTCTGATCTGTCCTGTATAAACCCAAGTGTCCTCAGGTTCGTCCGTAAAGAGAAGGGGGTGTGTGGGAGGGTAGGAATGGGGAGAGAGAGAGAGACGATTTAGATAGAAATCGGCGCTAGCAAAACAATGGGAGGTGAAGGACATGGAAGAAACATTAACTGATATAAAGTAGCAAGGTCTTTTATAACCATACCGGAGTACTGTTATAACCATGAAGGAGTACTGTTATAACCATAACGGAGTAATTTTATAACCATAACGGAGTGCTGTTATAACCATAACAGAGTACTGTTATGACGGAGTACATGACAGAGTACTCTTATGACCGTGACGGACTACTTTTATTTTATCAGTTAAATCGATGAGTCATTTCGAATCTGTGAGATGTGTTATTCATCTCTTAAAGTCTTTCTGGCTTTAAACCCTGCTATTTAACCCTTGAGGGATTAACCCACAATCATGAGGGTGACTACAGTTTGACTAAAACCGAAATACACGACTAAAGATGTATTGCATGAACTTTAAACTTTAAGCTGTTGTTTTTATTTCTTTATTTCAACAGATCCCCATCAAGAGGTCGTTTTATTCCGGCCCTGGTTTTATTTTGATGGAGGGCAGGATGGTATAACAACGTTTAAACATCAATCAAATAAAAGGTCAACACCTTCTGGGGACTCTTCGCCGGCGAAGATTTTCAACTTCAGTAATCACGTGAATAATCGATTCTTTCTTTATTTTTTTGTCGTCTTTTTCCGGGGGGAGTTACAAACTGTATCGTCCAAATCTGACAACTGATCCGAACACAAGTAGCTGAAGACGATCGGGCGCCCTTGTTAGCTTAGTCGGTAAGTAAATAGTGTATTCGAATATGGTAATCATCTCTCTCCATCTTTATCTTGACCTCATCAGTCTTCGTCGGATCGAAAAAAGTTAAACTAGGGGGAAAATAATCGACTATTCCATTATTGATTCAGGGGTGATTACAAAAAAAAAAATGAAAAAATAAAAGGTCAAACGTGTGAAGTCACCCATGTAAAGGAGATAATTTTGTGTGTGTAGGTCAGTGGACTGAGTGTATCGGTCAAACTTAGTATAAATAAAGCATGAGTTGTAGATAACCCAGGAATATAGGGAGAGAACTCATTCTTATCTTTGATATGTAAGCGCTGCAGTGGAGTTGTGCCAGCAGAGAATGGGCCTCTCTTGACATTTGTTTGATGACTGGGCGTCTCTGACATTTGTTTGGTGACTGGGCGTCTCTGACGTTTGTTTGGTGACTGGGCGTCTCTGACATTTGTTTGGTGACTGGGCGTCTCTGACATTTGTTTGGTGACTGGGCGTCTCTGACATTTGTTTGGTGACTGGGCGTCTCTGACAATTGTTGAATGTGCGTCTCTGACGTTTGTTTGGTGACTGGGCGTCTCTGACATTTGTTTGGTGACTGGGCCTCTCTGACATTTGTTTGGTGACTGGGCCTCTCTGACAATTGTTGAATGTGCGTCTCTGACATTTGTTTGGTGACTGGGCGTCTCTGACATTTGTTTGGTGACTGGGCCTCTCTGACATTTGTTTGGTGACTGGGCGTCTCTGACATTTGTTTGGTGACTGGGCGTCTCTGACAATTGTTTAATGAATGTGCGTCTCTGACATTTGTTTGGTGACTGGGCGTCTCTGACAATTATTTAATGAATGTGCGTCTCCGGCATTTGTTCGGTGAATGGGCGTCTCTGACATTTGTACGGTGACTGAGCATTTTTTCAGTGACTCAGCGGTGAATTGGATATGTGTCCAAGCGATATTGTTAAGTTAGCGAGTTCGATTCCCATCGACTTAACCACTCCATGTTCATTGCATTCCGTGCTATGGTGAGGAATGTAAAATGTGCCCTTCAGACTGGACAAAACTGATCTAGAATCGAAAGATGAACATCTGTTCCTGGAGAGATCTCATAGATGAGATATTTATTAACACAACAATGGGTGACAATCTATTTAGTCTTGTTCAAGATTGCCTGGAACAAAAAGCTAAATGTAAACACGTTTAAAAAAAATGCTATCAAGATAATGACAATCACATGCCAACAGGGCAACATCAAAAAACAGGTCAAGAGGCGTTCCACCACGCAAAACTAGGCGAGTGCCTAAAAACCCCTTTTCTGGCGAAATGTCTCTCCGTCAATACAAATTAGTTTGAAAAGTTTGATGGTTTCAAAAAATCCTCATCAGATGCATCACGCACATGTTTGAGACGGTGTGGTGGGCACATTCGGTTATTATAGAAACTTGCATGCGAAATGGAAACGACGACAATGATGTTTATGTCCTACGACATCCGCAGCCCCCCCCCCACACACACACCAGAAAGATGATTTTTTTTTTGCCTCGTGCATGAGAACCTGATATTGTCTAAGGCTAAAGTCAGACTCAACACTCCCTTACCCTTTAAGAAAAAAAGAATAAGAGGTGCATTAGTGAGGCTCTCTCTCTCTCTCTCTCTCTCTCTTTCTCTTTCTCTCTCCCACTCACTCTTTCTGGCACACACAGAGACGACACACGCTTTAATAGATGCACACAAAATTATATTATGCCGCGCAAGTACAGAAAAAAGCAGCAACACACAGATATAATAAAGAGCACAAGGACTTAATCGTCAAGCAGAAAAAGAATATTAACTCTCACTGGGAAACATACAAACACTCACACGGAAAAAAAAAAGATTTAAAAAAACAAACAAAACAAGGAATTAATCGGACGTATCTTAGTTTTCTCTCAGGCCCCCGAATGGCTAGGTTTCTGTCAGGGCCCATAATTCCTAGTTTTCTCTCAGGACCCCTAATGCGTAGTTTTTCTTTATGACCCATAATGCCTAGGTTTGTCTCAGGGCCCAATTAGCCTAGTTTTTTCTTAGGGCCAATAATGCCTAGATTCTCGTTGGGCCCCCTAATGCCTAGGTTTTGTCTTAGGGCCCCTAAAGCCTAAGTTTGTCTTAGGGCCCCAATAGCTTAGCTTTTTCCTTAGGGCCACTAATGCCTAGGTCTGTCTTAGGGCCCCACTAGCTTAGTTTTTTTCCCAAGGGCCACTAATGCCTAGCTTTCCTGTAGGTACCCTAATGCCCAGGTTTCTTTTATTGTCCCTAACGGACCCTTATCTCGTTTCAAACTTGATAAATGTTGTAATCATTTCTTGGAATCAATAAAGAGGAATGAAAAGCAAGTGCGAGAATGATGCTTATCATGAAAATAGATTAATGAACATAAACTTTACAGTCTGTTGAGGAATAACTAAATCGTACGTTAGAATTGGCGGTAGGGGATGGAAGCATTCACTAATTACATTTTATAGGACCGGACTTTTTAATCTTCGTTGTAGTCTGCCTGAGAAAAAAGTAATTTAAACTTCATTATCTCCGGCTATAAATTATTCACATCGTCCGACTGACGTCATGAAACATTGGGAAATCATCAGTCTATGGCACCAGGCCTTGTGGTGTGGGCAGATGAAGTCAGCGGCGAAGTCGTAGAGGCAGTAGGCCTAATAAAAAACAATAGCCAAAGACTTTGGCTTATGAAGTAGCCAAGTGTGTAAACAGCGAATAAAGCCCAACGGTGTTGGCTTATGAAGTAGTCAAGGATATATAATCAGCGAGGTGGACGGTTGGTCTTGTGGTAAAGCGCTCGACTGTCGACTTGAAGTTACCTGGTTCTATCTCCGGTGAGGACCAAGGAAAATTTTCAGGTCTTGGCTCAAGTCCCCGATATATCTCCCGTGGTGCCTCCATGGCCATTGCACTATCGGCTATGGTGGGGATGAAAGAAAGCATTGCAAAAACCGTCCCATTAGTAGTTTACACTTACCTATCGTTAGGTTTTTTTACACAACGAATTTCAGTAATATTTCTAACAGTGGTGCGCACCCCATACATATCTTTTGGCGCACACGGCCTTCAAAAATGTTAGAGGGAACGTTGACCCAGCACTGCGACAGACCAAGCGTGACCTAGACTTTAATCCCTAGATTCTAGTTTAGGATTGGGTCTCAGTTTCAATCTAGAGTGTACCACAACATTGTCACCTGTGTTTCACACAGTGCATTCGGATCATTCCTGTAAATAAATTCATTCCCCCTTGAGACTTGCCTTATCTACAGCTGCTCATTGCGTTTAGAAATATTTCTCCAGTGGGTTTTCTCTAATCATTCTCGCATAGCTATATATATATTTAATTTAAACAAATTTTATTTTTATTTGTTTGCTCGTGAAAACCTATTGACTTCCCTTTTTTTCAAGAAAAATAAATAAACCGTGTAGACATTGGCTTATCTCCACCTCATCTTACACCGAAGTTATCCTTCCTTTCCGTAGCGCAAGTTTATTAATGTGAGCTGTGGGTTTGGAGGCTAAGGAAAATTCTGACGTCATTCCCAAAGGTCATCTTATTAGGTCATGTAATTGCTAGCAACTTTTAATAATTTTTTCTTTATTCGAATATCCGGGAGATTTATAAGTTGTGAGGGTTGATCAAGTTTTTTTTACTGTAGAATTACGCTTTAAATAGTTAAGTTGGACATGGGTCTAGATAAGGGGTTCTAAGCCTTTTTGCGACTGTAACCCTAAAGGGTGCGAAAGTATGTCTGTGGGGTACTCCTCATACGTAAGTTCTCGAATAAATAGTCGGGCAGTTTGTTACTTGATAGCTGGTCATTTTGATAGTTATAGGATCATTGAAAAAAAACTTTTACACATAGATTCATGGGATATTTTATGTTGAACAAGCATACATCTGTATAATATCTTGGTCACATCTGTACCGCCTGCCATGAGTTTGGGACCCGTCCTCCATTATTCACGACCTTTTAAAAAAAAGTTTCCCTCTGAAGTTCGACAATCCACGAGTTAAACCCTAGCTGCCGGTTTTTTTTTTACCGGAAATGACCCTAATTTTTTGATTACGTTTGAAATTATTTTAATACGATTAAACATCGTTTTTAAATTTTGTTTGGAAGATTTGTGAATGGAATTAGAAAAGAAAAAATGAAGGAAAATTAATTGTTTTAATACCTTCGAAGATGCCAGAAATAGAATACACCATGAAATAATAATAATAATAATGTATGCAAGATCAAGGACAGTTTCCAATGTCATTTGTCCCCAAGTTATAAAGGAAATAAATGAATTAACTGAAGTAGTGTATTGGAAA
The DNA here is from genome assembly GCA_021962125.1 of Bulinus truncatus. NCBI lineage: Eukaryota > Metazoa > Mollusca > Gastropoda > Planorbidae > Bulinus > Bulinus truncatus. The sequence continues at coordinate 2,149,867 of JAGDYQ010000030.1, read as the reverse complement.
CACTTTATGGGGGTTTGGTTTTGTTTTTCACCCGAATCCGTTATTTTTTTGTAAAGCTGTAAAACTTGAGGGTCCAGGAGCAGGAATGAAATTGATCACTGGGCTGAGAGGTAAGTTGATTAATGGTCAACACGTGTGGACTCAACAGCGGCCGGTCCTAGACCCCGACCTCAAAAAGGGGCCCGCAGTCATTAAAAGTGATTTTGTAACTTTGTTTTTCCTCGGCTTTTTAAAGAAGCCTAACATTGCTTGGCTGCTCCCGGGGCCAGAACCGACCAAGGTCCGTTTCCAACGGTCATAGGCAGCGGGCAACTTTGGTTGTTGTGTGGATGTCACAGCATGTCTTGTACTGTACGTCTTTCGGGTGAAATAATTTGGTTATTTGTATGAACCAATGTGTGAGTGATGTGTGATTGCATCCATATATATGTATGTGCGTGTGTGTGTGTGTGTATGTGTGTGTGTGTGTGTGCTTGCATCCGTTTGTGTGTGTGTTGAAGTCAATATGATGGCTTATCAAGCGGCTGAAGTAGCGGACCCTAATTGTGATTAGCCACTCGCAGCCCGAATAATACCTGCGATCCTGGGGACTTAACTGGCCTTAATCCGCCCCTGGACGTATCACTACGTTAACATATTGTCGTTGTGCATGTTCAACAGCAGCCAGGTGCCTATCTTTTCTTTTTCAACCTAACTAAACACTTTTACATCTTGAAGAAGGTTTAAACTCTAATCCTCTTTGTAACCAGATTATCGGCACACCAACCTCACCACCTAACACACCATTATCCTTCCCACAATACTTCCTAATGACCGGGTTTAATTTCCACATTATATGGTCCGATTCTTTTATTACTTAGCTTTTTTGTTTGTTTGTTTGTTTCATTAAGAACTCATTGAGTAATGACTGTGTTTTTTCAACTTGCACACGCATACTAAGATCATAAACTTGCTGAAGGGTCGAAAGACAAAAAAAAATCGAATATCTTGATACAGGGGGTGGGCAAACTTTTTTAGACGCGGGCCACATTAGGTTCGCATATTTGACCGGCGGGCCGCACCAAGAGTAGATTGAATCGAGTGTTGACATGAACTAATATATATTTAATGCAAAACGTCAACACATAATAAATTTAATGCAAAAAACGTCAAATCATAAGATGCTAGTGTTAAGCTTCACTCTGAAACAAATGGCGGGATGCGGGCCGCATTAAACAGCCTTGGCCCGCGGGCAGTACTTTTCCTTCATGGTTGTCTTAATAACAAACAGTAGAGCGACTACATTTTTACCACTTGGCGGCCCCCATTGTCAAACCAGGCTAAGACATCGTCCTTTAACATTTCGTACACATTATTGGTCATAATATCCCACACGTCTGGGGACTCAGTTCATGGACAGGTCACCGAGAAGTTCAGTTGTCATTATGTGACCATCTAGCTATCGGAATCACGTGATTGGACGGAATGTCACCCACAAACTTTGACAAAGCAGCACGAATAGACCCCCATTCCCCCACTCTCCAGGGGCTGAGAGCCAGACTGGAAATTCCCCACTGTGTATTATTTGTGAAAGCAATTACAGAAATATGATTTGATAACCCAGTTCTATTTTATTTATCCTTGAACCCTTTGCGTTGTTTTGAACGCCATTTTTAAAAAAGACAGATAACTCATAAGTTCTTTACGTTTAACAACCGAAAAACAAACATTGTATCAATTACACACGCTTACATAGATGTGTCCAAACTATTCCTGTCGTCCAACCATTTACATTGTGTAGACTGCCCCCAGAAAGTGCAGCCCTTGGACACTTGGACAGTCCGCTTCTCGCCCCGGGGCACAAACCTGACTTTTATCTGATCTGACACTCTGTTGTATTCCAACGACTTTTTTTTATGTATGTGGGTGTGTGTTTATTTTTGTCCTCCGGGAATTCCCGTTTTTATTTTTATTTTTTTGAGTCTGTGGGTTTTTTTTTTAAATTTATGACCGACCTTTTGAGGTTTCTCTGAGAAGTGTTTTAGTTGATTTATTTGTATCCATATCGGCCTATCTGTACATAACTTGTGATGCGCATTGTCCACATGATTACTATGAACAAGGCAGAAAGAGTAGCACGTGACACCCGTGTATGTGGACACGATATACTACATATCTGATGTTAATTGGCGTGTTTATTTCATAGAGGCTGTGACGGATAGTCAGTAAGGCTGATCTGCGGGCTCAGTAACGAGGCCTCTACAGCCTAAAAAATTCGACTCATTTTCGATGCTTCTCCAGGCAGGGAGAGCGGGAGAAGCCGTAAACTCGGTGGGTCCCTTTTGGTCTTTTTTTTTTGCTACACCGAATTTAGAGTGTCTCCTAGAGGTGAAACTTTTTTTTTAGGGGGCCCGTAGAATTTCTTGCTGGAGCCCTGTTAGAATAGCATAGGTAGTGAGTGCATGGCACAATCGGGAACACGTTAGTGGTGATAGCATACGTTTTAAGGATTAATTGTAAATGACCGACCTACCAGACCTATCCTACAATCCAGAGAGAACCCATTGTATTGTAATAAAACACGTGCAGTGGACATACTCCACTTGTAAAATTCAAACAGTTTTCATTTCGGTAACATTTTTAAAAACTTTTTTGTTACATCGTTATACTGTCATTGTATCGAACCAACGCTCACAATTTACATTAACGATCCTTACGAAGTTGTACTAGTTGTTACTGACTGGTATTAAGACACTTGTATTATAACAAACTCATTTTTCGACCAGTTCATATTTTTCACAAAGTTCTTTCATGTCCGTGGTCACATTCAGTCTTTTAATTTGATAAAATGTCTGATAATTTAAAAGAAAAAAAAATCCATGTGTAAGTCCAGAATTCAATCTAGATAAAAGCTCGCAAAAAGATATATTGCTGAGTAATATTTGACAATTTTATCACTGCTCGGACTGTGAGGGGTTAACTGCTACATAATCGATGAACGTGGAAAGAGCGTTCTTACATTAGTTCGTCGGGTTCCATTATAAATGAGAAGTTTCCCTCGTGCAGGGGTGTTTTAATGAACCGCTGTAAGAACTGGTAACCTTTGTATTAACTCTAGAGACGCCAAACGATGACATTTTTGGTTTTTCATTATAACTTTATTACCCTATTACTTTTCATGCTCCTGGATATAATGATTTTTTTTACAAGTTATTGAAGTCTTTTATTCACATATAAATAACACTAAAAAAAATAAAAGCAGTTTTCGAAAAGCTTCACGACCTAGACATTTTTAGAGCATTTTCGAAAAAAAAAATGCTCTATTGTCCCCGTTTTGTCTGTCTGTCTGTCTGTCCGTCATCACCCTAGATCTCAACAATCATAAGTCCTATACCCATGATGTATATATCATTTTGTAGGTCTTGGCCTGCCATGTGTGCATCAAAAGTCCGTTTTGCGATTTGACCTCTGAGGGCCGTAAAAGAGGGCTTATTAAGTACCGTTTTTTACTATATAAGCTATATTAACAAAGGAGCGCCCTAGATCTCAGCTACCATAAGTCCTAGACCCATGATGTATATTTCTCATTTCTCACTTATTCAAGAACATATCAAATTTTGTTTTTTTTTTTCTTTCCTTCGTCTATCGAAGTCTAAGAGGTTGTGTCGAAAAGAGAATTGAGGTGTGAGTCACGGATAGCTTGATAGTTTGAGAACCACTGACCGAGAGTATGGAAACATTCCAAATAAAAGTACCCGTCGTATTTTTTTTTCGTGACACAGCAACTTTAACATGCAACTGAATCAGTGGAACCGAGAGCCAACGCGGGCCCCAGGGCAGGACATCATTGCGGGCCCCTTAATAAACAATGATTCGTGAAAAAATTGACATGGTCGGGGCTGCCGGGCCCCCTTTAAGCCCCCTAACAGATGCGGGCCCCCTGGCAATGACCCCCCTGCCCCCCCCTCTCGGCGGCCCTGAACTGAATATGGGGTTGGGGCCGGGGGCTGAGAGGGAGGAGGTACTGGGATGGGGGTTGGGATTCCGGATAGCCTGTTACTTTTTTTCTATTCAGAATTTTTTTAAGACCTCTTCCTTTCATTCTTAGGGTGCTGTGTGCACATGGAATTCGTTTGCTCACCCCTACATCTAAACGTCACCTTCAATAACGGCAATTTTTTGTTTGTTTGTTTGTTTATTATAGTCTCACGACTTGATTGGTCACAGGCTAAAATGACGTACTTACCCAACCGTGGCTATCGCAAAGGAAGAGGGGGGGAGGGGGCGGGGGACATCCAGAACACTTTTCAGCTGCATCTGGCATCACGGGGTCCCTCGTCGATCCTGAAAATGTGTGTTTATTGACGACAAGTTGGGCCGTTTCGGGAGAGGGGAGGGGGGTAAATAGAGGCCCCCGGTTGCCAAATTATCTCAGGGACCCTCGATCTTCTGTCTGCGACCCCCTTTTTCCCCTCACTGCTCACCATAAGTGAACGTTTTGTTCCTTCAGTCGCAGCAGTGTGACTATTGGTTGCTTTCTAGTCACGTGACCCCCAACATGGCGCAGGCTAATGAACCTGCAGCCACCCTAATTCATAGTGAAAAGAAGCAAAAAAAAATAACCCAAGATTTCTACACGGGAACTGTTAAATAAGAAAGGAATATTATAAGCTTGATATTGTTGGAAAACGCGAGTGATTCAGCCCCAGATCCCCCCCTTCCCCCCCCTACCCAACCAGCCTCCCAACACTAGCGACCATGTGGAAGACGTTCGCGGTGTGTGAGTTGAGATCCAGTGAGTTAATTTAGCTTTGACTGGCTTTAAAACACAAACACACAGCATATGTAGCGGAATGAAGATGTCAAAGTATAGTTTTAAAAAAAGAAACGGCGAGTGCTGGTTGTGTTCCCTCTCGCGTGCATGAATGTCTTTGCGTGCTGTGTGGGGTGTGTGTGTGTGTGTGTGTGTGCAAAAACGCTTAAGTGCCTTAAATGTATATGTGTGTGCGTGTGTGTAGGGGCGTGCGTGTGCCTGTCGTGTGTGTTCTCTTCACTTGTCACTTGGGTCGATCAAATGTCAAGACGTAAGCTGTACCCCGGGCTTGCCGTGTGACGGACATCGCCCCCCCCCCCTACTCGGGCTGTGACGTATCACAATGTTACACTTTGACAATGCATGATTTACTGACTGAGCCATTTTTTTTTGTTTTGGCCAAAAGCCCTGTCTGTGTGCCACCTTTTTAATGAGACATTTTACCCCCCACCTCCCTGGTGTGTCTTTGTTCAATCTGGGGGGGGGGGGGGAAATAAAAGCGATCAGAAATATAATCCGCTTGAAGCCTTGGTAAAGTTATCGGGAAATGAAAGGGAAGGGGGCGAAAGGTCTGACGGAGGGAGGGAGGGCGTTGGACAGGTTGGTCTGCAGCGGTGTACAACCGGTACAGGAAGTGAAAGGCTAGGAGATCAATGTTCCAGGGGAGCAGCCAATGTGAAGGAACAAAACTGATTTAACATAATTGCTACGTACTCACTTTTATGAGCCCTAATTATCACTCGGGGTAAGCGGAGATGTTTACTGTCCTCTCTTTACAAGTAAACGTCACAAATTAAACCTAGATGTAAACAACACGCACTAATTATTACGTATGTCTCACAGTCAGTATTCTTTGAGCACTTGCTTTGACATTGTTGTGCAGAGGTGTGGAGATCTGGGATGTCTGACGTGGCATGAAGTTCAGTTTGTCCGTTATTTATTTTGAAGGGAGCAATGTAGATCAGGCACTACGAGACCATACCGCTGTTCCCGTGTCACATGACACGATTAATCTCAATGTTTACAGGCTTAGAATAACAATTAAGCCTAACTGTTATCAAAACGTTATCAAACTATTTCAGTATATTGTGTAATACAGTGTGTACCACAGAATATAAGTAATACGTAAAGCGCACTGCTATTAAAACATTCCTCTAATAATGACTAACAAACGCCGTGATTTATTTCATTTTCCCTATTTAACAATGCAACATCTATATTACTCATAACGAAGTGGCTACGGTTACAGCCAACGCATGCGCTCTAGCGCTGTAGACGGACTATTTTTTTGAAGGCTAGGAATGGGATTAGGGTTAGGGTTAGGGATAGAAACAATATCTATAGCTGGACCCCGAAAAAAAAATTCGGCAAAAAAAAAATAGTCCGTCTAGAGCTCTAGAGCGCATGCGCGTTGGCTGTAACCGTAGCCGCTGCGTATTGATAAACATAGCATGCATACACAAATATGGCGGCTTTTGAAAATAAAGTGAACTTTAAATTGACGATGCGTATTCTGTATAATTAATATCCTGTGGTGTGTACTATTCCAGTATTAGTTGTTCCACAAACTGTGTTACGCGAAAAGGCATTTTATACATTGAAATGCCACATATTTGACTTAACGATTAAAAAAAAAAGCTGTCGCCACTTAGTCTAGCACAGACCTAAAATCCACCAAATCTACCTACAACCTTTTTTTCAAAAATCCACTGTTACTTGATGTCCAGCTAGTTTACCTAGTCAGCAGATTTGAATGTCGACAATGTTTTTTGTTTTTTTAAATAAAGGACATTTTTAAAACCTTTTGATGTGATTTTGTAAAAAAAAAAATAACTTCTTTGGTTCCACCTTCTTTAGCCATTTGTTTCAGGGAGAGAATAATGATTCATCAGATGTAAGCGCATTGTGCATTTGTGCTGTTTGTCTGCTTGCCGGTTTGCGCTAAGCAGATTATTAATGTTTTTTTTTCTTTCTTTCTTTAATCACAACATTTCCAAATATTGGTGGGTTTTCTCCAGTTATAAAAAAAAGTAAAATGAAATAATAAAAAATGCCGGCTTAAAGAAACACTAGATTTTCACACAAAAAAAAAAAGCAATTGTCCTTTTTTGTTATGTTTCAAAATTTTGAGGTCCAGCGGATCATTTAAACATAAGGTAAAACATATTGGAGGGAAAAAACAAACAACAACTAATGGTAGCGTATTCATTTGTCTGAAACCTTTTTCTTTTTTTAATCATGCATGGAGTAATAACTTGATCGGTTGGTTTCTTTGTTAAACTTGAATCGATGGGATACATTATTCATTTCAAAGCCGTTATCAGGGGGGCTCTAGGCAGAGATTTTGTCAGGTTTTAGGGCGCTCAAGACAAATATTTTGTCAGTTTTTAGGGCGCTCAAGACAGAGATTTTGTCAGGTTTTAGGGCGCTCAAGACAGAGATTTTGTCAGGTTTTAGGGCGCTCAAGACAGATTTTGTCAGGTTTTAGGGCGCTCAAGACAGAGATTTTGTCAGGTTTTAGGGCGCTCAAGACAGATTTTGTCAGGTTTTAGGGCGCTCAAGACAGAGATTTTGTCAGGTTTTAGGGCGCTCAAGACAGAGATTTTGTCAGGTTTTAGGTTGCTCAAGACAACGATTTTGTCAGGTTTTAGGACGCTCTAGGCAGAGATTTTGTCAGGTTTTAGGACGCTCTAGGCAGAGATTTTGTCAGCTTTTAGGTTGCTTGACAGAGATTTTATCAGGTTTTAGGGCGCTCAAGACAGAGATTTTGTCAGGTTTTTGGTTGCTCAAGACATAGATTTTCTCACGTTTTAGGTTGCTCAAGACATAGATTTTGTCAGGTTTTTAGGGCGCTCTAGGTAGAGTTATCAGGTTTTATGTTTTATAATTATTTTATCAGCAATAATGAGTAACGATTCGAGATGTAATGACTTGGCCAATGACTCCGGCCCTTGGGCAAAGTACGGGCCTTGAGGCTGTTTATAATTGTTTTATATTTATGTTTTATAAACTCTGGCTTCTCCACTTGGTCAAGCCCCTTTTGGCAAATTTATTTTACACCCTGTGCAACGCATAATGTATGCCCATCTGCGCTCTAGTAGGATTCCTAGCTCACTTGCGCCAAGTAGCATCGCCCACAACTTGAAACATGTTGGTTGGGGGGTCTGCTGAAACAAAGTTTAAAGTGGGCACTCCTAAAACAATAAATGCCCACCCCAAGCGACACGCCTCTGTCCATGTTAAAGATCTGCTTATTTCATATTTCTATGAACTTTTTTAACGAAGTATGTATCCTTTGGGGGGGGGGGGTTAAGAGGGTGGAGGAGTTAACAAAATAGACATTTAGGGCGATGGTCTGCTTCTTTAAGGATAAACTCATTTACCCCACACGCTCTTTCCCCTAACCGCCGCCCCACGTGAATCACAATCGTTGTACCTCCACTATCAATTGTACCCACGTCTATTGAGGCGAGTGTAGAAAAATCTCATCACTGCATTATCCCGACATAGCATAGAAGAAGAAAAAAAAAATCTCCCAATCATATCCTTTTGCACATTAAACTGGTGGATACAACAAGAACATTTCACCAGTTAGTTTATGAAGTTTGTTTTATCAGCGCGTAATTCTATTCACAGTTTCATTCTGATTGTTCTACTCACAATCTACTGTTGCTGTTTATCATCACTGGTTTCCATCTGTTTAGCTCGTTTTTTACATGCCAGTGCAGGCGTTTTTGTTATACGGTGGCCGTATTAAAAGGTCAGAGATTTGCCATGACATCAGATCTATTTATTTCTTGTTCTTACCCTCTGACAGGGCCGGGCTTCTAAATCCGAAGATGACTTCATCCCAGTGGGGGTGAGGTGAAAGGGGGGGAGGGTCCAACGGATAATTAGTTCCTTAAAAAAGCTGATGCCCAAAAGCAAATTAAAAAAAAAATCTGCAAAAGAATATTCTGGTTTTTCCTATCACGTAACTTGGGAGATAAATCATGTCAGCCGTTTTGAACTCATTTGAAAGACTTTGACTCTGCTTGCATTCCCTTATGTTGGTATTTAAAAAAAAAAAAAACTGTCAAAGATAAAAGAGAATACTGTAAGAACTTGAAACAAACATGAGTGTAAGGTTGTTGTTTTTTTATGTGGCCAGGAAATTATATATCGCTGCGTTCCACTCAGTAACTTGCCCGTATCCCTTGGGATGCGCGTACCACCAGTTGAGAAACTTGACTCTTAAAGTGAGACTCCACCTTAGTCCGATTCGAAAAATGTTTTTTTTTTTTTTTTTTTTTTTTTTATATTGTGGCGTAGTGAGGAGGGGTCATCATGCCCCGGGCGCTACTCAAAAAGGGGCGCCAAATAGTATATATTATATATAATATTATATGGTTTTCTAATGGGGGGGGAGGGTCTAAAAAGGTATAATGCTCCGGGCGTGAGTAAAGTACGTGAATTAACTCATGAAATATCTGTGACTTAGCTCTATTTAATCTCTAACCTATTGACTTATCTCTTGTCTCTTCTTTGTCGAACCAATGCAAAAAAAAAAAAGAACTGTCTTAACACTTTTCGACTTCAGGGGTTGCTCGTATTCTAAATTAAGAACGCATCGAAAAGCAAAATAAATATATAATGACCTCATCTTGGAAATTTCCCATCTAATTTGTTACTGATGGTACAAAAAATACATTCATTGAGTTATTGTTATTGTAAGCTTCTATTGACACTCCAACGTGTATTACGTTAAAATTATTGTCGACAAACGACTTGTGTGGCCTCTTCTGTTGAGAAAACTTAATTGTAGCTGCTAGATTGAGTTTTATAACGTTGAAATCTTGTCAGTTTCAGCGCCTAATTTGTTTTTTGTCTTTGTCTGCAACAGCTGCCAACTTATATAAAAAAATACATATTAATTATTGATACCAGCTGATTCAATAAACGTAAATCACGTAAATCTCCTATCGTATCAGTTCTCAAACTTTAGCGACTCTTAGACACCAGATCGGATTTGGCGACCCAATTGTAAATAAGAAAAAAAATGATACAAATGACCAAAAAAAAAATCTTATATTAATCGTATATAATTTTGTGACTAAGCAGTTATTAACCATTGTTGGCGACCCTCTTCATTTCAGCTCGCGACCCACCGGTGGTTCATGACCCGCACATTTTGAGGACCTCTGCTCTCATGTCTACATTACGTAACGATCTCAAAAAAAATAAATTTGGATGATAATTTGACGACACGTCCGGCGGCTTTAATTATACTTGAGCTAGAAGACATCCCGAGCGTCTGTCTCCATCAAACACTTCCGGTTTAATTAATCTGTTTGTTTATTTACAGTGCGCGTCCACGAGAACGCCCCCGTTAATAAATTAAGACGCCGACGAGTGTCGCTCTGGGTAGACATTCTCTCTCCCCCCCCCCCACACACACACTCTCCCACACGCTTTTTAGTTAGAAATAAGGGCCGAAACTATTTAAAAACAAAATTGTGTGATGTTAATTTTATTTATTGATTGTTTATTTTATCTGTTGTATTTTATAAACATGTAACCACATCGTTCGGTTTAGTGGTTGGATCGGTTGATTACAAATCAAGAGGACCATATGTTTTGAGTCCCGACAGTATGTGTGTGTGTGAAGTGAATGAAGTCCCTGTAAGGATGAGATGAATTCTCTTAGCTCCTATAAACGGTTTTTATGGAGCCCTTATTTCATCCCCACCATAGCCGATAGTGCAATGGCCATGGAGGCACAACGGGGGAGACATAGCGGGGAACTTAAGCCAATTCCTCACAAATGTGCTTGGTCCTTACCTGATACCGAACCCTGTACCTTCAGGTCGACAGTCGAGCGCTTTACCATCCGTCCCTAGTCCCGACTGTGACTCTAGAGTGATTTCTGAGGGTGACGTTCTCACAGGTACCCACCAGTGTCGTAACTATCGTTTAAGGCACACCAGACGGTCTTTGTTAATGTAATACGGCTGGGGAAAAGGGGGCATAAGAAATCGCCTAGGTTGCCTAGCGAATATCGCGTCACTGGTCTGAGAGTGTGATCCATTGTTTACATGCATGTCAGGTAATTGAACTCTTGATCTATATTATATCCTTCATCTTGACAAACCGTGCACCACTTCCAGAATTCCAGCTGACGAAGCGATGCCTGCAGTCCAAAAAAGAGTTATCCTGTTTATTTGATCTAAATTTATCTTCGCAAACCAGATCTCATATCTACTACTGTCTGGCATTGTCTCGACTCTATGTCCATTATTGGCGGGAAACAATTAGAGGACCAACTCTGGATTTATCCACTGTTTCTCAAAACAATTAAGATAAAACGTAGTTTATGGTGTCTAGACGAGAGGAGTAATGCTCCTTTAATTATATTTTTAGATCAGCTGTTAATCTATTTTTAGATGGTAAAATTTACCGAAAGAAGGTTTTAGAAATATACGTAATTGAAAAAAGTCAACTTTATGTGTGTGTGTGTGTTTGATATTTTTTATTGTTTTAATCTAGACATTATTGCTGTTAAGAATAGCTCACAGCTGTAGCAGCTGGTAAATTGAATGTTGGCTCGACTCTGAATTTCACCTGTGACAGATATATCAATCAAAGGGATGCACCGCCCGAACACGTGTTGAGTGAGCCCTATCCTTCAACACTTTTAATTTGACTTCGCTGTTGTTGTAGATGTGTAGTTAGAAATTCTCAGGAGTGTGAAAAGGAGTGGGGGGGGGAACAATAGCTGTTGTTAGCGTTACAATGTTACCGATAGTTCTCCATGGTACAAGTATAACATTGAACTAGTGGTCCAATGCGTTGAAAGATATTTGAGAGGGACTGGTGGGGGAGGGGGGGTAGTGATGGGTGTTCAGCATGGCATTGGGGCTGGTAAGTACAGAGACGGTCGCCGCGCAACTTAAGACCAATGTAAAAAAGAAAATAACTAGTTCATGAGGTCATTTCCGGATTCTATTTTTGGAAGCCGCACTGTAGATAATTTGACCTAGATTTGGTGAACAAAACGTCTAATGAAATAGATTTTCAAAATAACAACAACATCATCTGGCTAATTTGGAACCGACATAACATCAAACAACATACTTAACATTTAGTGGCATGCAGGGTCGTTCTTAGACCTTAGGGTATTTAAAGGAGCCCTGCACTGTGATTTCAAGAGATTTGATGAAGCCCTAGTCAGAGTTTTAAAGATATTTGAGGGGGGCCCTTTATAGAGACTTCAAGAGATGGAAGGGGACTCTCGGGCAGACATAGAGATATTAGGGGGACCCTTGACGGAGACTTTGAGAGATAGAAGCGGGCCCTTGGTTTAGACTACGAGATATTGGATTGCCCTATGCATAAGGTATACGAGGGCCCTTGTCAGAGACTTTGAGAGATAAAAGCAGCCCTAGTCTAAGGCTTTAAGAGATATAACGGGGTCGAAAAAATATTTTGGGGGCCCCCTTCAGCAGCAGATTCGTCAAGGGTTTGTAATGAAGAACTGTTGGGGCCCCCTTCAGCACCAGATTCGTTAAGGGTTTGTACATGAAGAACTGTTGGGGCCCCCTTCAGCACCAGATTCGTCAAGGGTTTGTACTTGAAGAACTGTCATTACACAGCACCAGATTCGTCAAGGGTTGTTACGTGAAGATCTGGTATCAGATATTTGGCGTTTTATTAACTATCAAATCCCCCACCAGCTCACCAGGTGCAGTGCCGACCCTCATCAACACTTCTTCGAATCTCATTCATTCTGCACCGCAATAAATAGCTGAGATTAACTTCAATAAAAAAAAAGTTGTGTGTAAAACCGAAATTGGGTGAAAATGTATGTGGCCAGGGCCTTGCGGAATCTTGAGATCAATACGGCTGGTTGTTGCCAATTAGACCATGCGGCCGGACGTGTGTATATTGTTTTTTTTTTCTATTTATATTGTCCGTTATCACGTGACCCTGTCTATGCTGCAGCATTCCCGGAAGACGTGTCTTATTGTCATCAACTTCTAGACATGCGCACGGAAAAAAAAAAATATATATATATATATATATAGCTTTGGTAAGTTGAGGATTGAACTGCCGTTGTAAAAGGAGGAAAAAAAAAAGTTTAATTTGCTAAAAATTGTATCTCAAATTTAATACAGGGCAGCAGATGGAAGCAAACCCGTTAGCTATGTAACAGGGCAGTCCGTTAAGAGGGGGGGGGGGCTGTCCAGTTGAGTTGTAGGCTTTCAATAATGGGTGGTGTGTGTGTGGGGGGGGGATTTTTTTTACCGACAAATAAACCTCTGTGGGTAGGGCTAAAATTTAAAGTAAAAATGTATTTTATTTCAAATTTGAATTTTTCTCCGAGTTCAATGTGTTTATTTGCACAGCCGTGAATAGAGTCTGGACTTATAGTAATGCATTGCATTACACATAACTGTCAAAATGGCTAACTTGGTCAAATGTGAACATTGCCGGCTAAAATGGGCGAGCCTCAGTTAAAAATCGCTCGTTTCCCTGCAGCTTTTCTTACTTTTCGTCAGGGCCGCATCCATCAAATATGGGGTCCCTTTGACAAATCTAACAACAAGGATCTTTCGGTTTCATTCCTCATAAAGAGACCCCCCCCCACCCTCCTACTTTGTAGGAGCAACAAAAAAAAAAGAAAAATAATATTGAAAATTGACGGGATCCACTAGGCTCGGGGGCTGCTGACAACTCTCTGGGGCTGCCTCTTCCTCGCGACGACCCTGTTTTTGTTAACGTAGGTTTTGGATCGACGTTCAGTTAAAGTTTCACCAGATGCGACACCTTTCAGCACACTCAATGACGGAAGTTAATAAAGAAACATTTCGCTGTCATCCTCGCCAACAGTTTTTAAGAAACTACGTCATATGCTGTCCCTGCTAGGGCTATACACCATTGTAGCCGTACTGTTTAGTGGACGAACCCGCATATTGGTAGACCAATGGTCTTAACTCGGGGGTGGCAAAATTTTGATATCGTGGGGCAAAAAAATGGCGTTTTTTTTTTTGTTTTTTTTTTAAAAGACAGTACGGCTGGACAAAGGGCAGGATGGATGAAGTTACATGAAGTAAAACAAGGTAGATGTAAACTTCCCAATATAGAAAGTTTTGCTTGCAGGCCCAATGGGCCTCTATACGCCGCGGGCCTTATTTTGCCTCGGGCTGTACTTGCCTTATGCCTGGTCTAAACAAAGACGTCTGAATTTAACACAGACAATATTGTGGCTAACCAGTAAGAAGACATATCTTTGTTGTTTTTTTTTTTAAAAGGGAGGAGAGTAACAAATCACATTAACAGTGTATAACTTAACAACACAAAACAAGTATCAAGAATAAATCTTATAGATTTCAACTTACTCATAAAAGAAACTGAACATGATCGGAGAATTGAGTCAACGCGCTGCTGCTAGGATTAAACTTAGTGGACTATAAGTTCCCCCGTAGTCCAGAGCTTTGAACTTTTCGGGGGCGGGTGGATGTAGGGAAGTGGGTCGAATCAATACGAAAAAGTTGGTAATCCTGACACTTGTTTGGGCCATCACTCAGGATTTTAGGGACTCGGGAAGATCTCGAGGTTTGTGAAGGATTGTTTTTCCCGAGCGAGCAACTAAGATTTGACCTAACTTGTAGTAAGACTTTTGGTTAAGATAGTTACATGTGTAAGGGGAAAAAAAACTAGGGAAAAAAATGCCGATCATTGATTGGCTATTCCTGTCTCAAAGATGAAGTGTTAAGAGAAGGGGAAATAATGTGTGTGGCTCTATGCACACCGTTTCTTGCATTTGTGGCGCAAGTGGCAGTGAGAACCAGTCGGAAGTGTGGCGCGGTACGAGTAACGCTTGTGCGAAAAGGGCTGAATTTTCTTTGTACGTTTTTTTTTGCCTTGGAATGTGGCGCATTTTAGAAGGAGGCGCAAAGGGGATGCGTTGCACTTGAAAAGAAACAGCAGCGCACGTTGCAGTGTACTACTCTAATGTGTGTGTGTTAGCTTTGTGTGGCACCACAAGTGATTGACTGATTGAAGGCAGCCCCGTAGCGTGAACATTCTACAGCAGGGGCCAGGCCAATAGCAGGGGGGGGGGGCAGAAAATAAATGTTACTAAGTAGAGCAAAAAAGCAGAGGGGGGCCAGACAAAACACAGGGCTGGGGGTGTCCGGACCTCAGCCCCCCTCACGCTACGGGCCTGATTGAAGGTGTAAAAAAAAAGTCGTATCACAGTTTTTGTGATCATAGTTCGTATCTGTTCATCTTTAAAATTTTTAAATTGCATTTCTAATATAATAAGGTTTAATTGATTTTCACGCCATTTGTTGTTTAGAAGATGTACACACAGAGTTTGACCCCCCGCCTTCCCCTATACAATGAACAGAAAACGATTTGTTTAAGTTAAAAAGGGTAGACAAAATATGAATACAAGGATCAATATATATATATATATATATATATATATATATATATATATATATATATATATATATATATATATATATATTTGATCGTCTGCAACTTTAGTTTCAAAACGATTTATATTTTTTTGTTTCAATCTGAAATTATTCTGTCTGTAAATGATACATCGATCTGTGGGCGTGTGTTTGTGTGTGCTAGTTTTTTTTTTGTTGTTGTTTATTTTTTTGGAGTTCTTGAACAGTCATTTAACACAGGACACCAATAAATGAATGAATAATCCACTGAGCATTATGTTTAAAAGGTTTCCTGATGACTGCAAGAGATAATGTCCGCATCCCCGTCACACTTTCATCACGTCATTTTATACCACTTTCAGTGTCGGCTCAGGACGGGGGGTGGGCAAACCTTTTGAGACACGGACCACATACTGTTCATGAATTTGGACGGCGGCCCGGTATATTTGACATGAACTAATTTGCATTAAAGATATACCCCCCCTTTAACATAAAAAGCTATTGCTAGAAACGAGTGAAGGGTCGCGTACCGCATGCCGTAGATCGCCCATGGGTGGTCTAGGACGTTATATAAAGGGACATAGTAAAATGAAAGTAGGCTACACGTCTGCTCGATTTTATTTTACTCTTTCTTTCTTCTTTAAAGTGCACGTTTCCAATCAGGTAGTATCGATTACATGCTGCACATTTCAGCAAGAAGTAATGGAATGAAAAAAAAAAGGATAATGAAGAAGTAATAGAAAATGAATTTCTCACATCGTGAATTGTGATAACGTGTTGTTGTTACTTAAGTGTCTCTGACAAGTGATCCGGACAATATACAAATAAATGCACAGCCAGACTCTCATCCATGTGTGACGTGTGCCGAGTGCGTCGCTAGTAGAGTGTGGCGCTAATAGAGTGTAACGCGAGCGAATTATTTCGTTGTTTTTTTTTGGAGTGCAGTGCTACGTGGAGTGGAGCGCTAGGTGGCGCTACTCCATTGTGCCGCTAATGAAACTGAGCTGTTAGTGCAATGTGGTGTTCGCAGAATGTAACGCCAGTGGAGTTTGTCTCTTGTGAAGTTTGGCCTTGGCCCTAGTATGGTTTGGGCCCTGGCACAGTGTGGCGTGGGGGGGGGGTGCTGATTAAACTGTGTAATGCGTTAGAAATGTGGTGCAAGTATGTCACTGCTGAAATGCATCTTGTCCAGGGAGGAGATTGCAACGGGGGGAGGGGGGGTAATCCCCCCATTCCCCGCACTTGATTAGAAGATTATTTTTGTCGCCCAACTGTAGGAAAACTAAACTTTTTGTACAATGTCAAACTAGTGGCTCTCTCATTAAACAGCACACACTCGAGCTGGGCCCACTGTAGTGGTAGGTCCGCCTCTGCAAATCATAGAATATGTTTCATTTGTCAACCTGCATGGTCTATTTTGACAAACTGTCAATATCAGATGATTGTGTAACGAGGTCAAAAAGAATCAACATCATTCTAATCTCCCGCCCAACACACCCACTCATATAGCCTCCTCTTTCCTGCTTCTCTCGTTCCACTTCCACGGGCGATTTGATTAGTGTTTATAAATTTCAATAGCTGCTGTCCATTTCTTGACCAACTAATGTCAAATTCCCCCTCCCCCCCCCCCCGTGGTGGTAGAGCATGAGGGTGTGGATGGAGAGAGAGAGGGGGGGAGTGGGGGGAGGATAAATCCTCATCTATCTCAGCACGGAAAGTAATTTTCAAAAGAATTGACTGTTCGTTTATCTATGCGTTCGTGTGTGTGTATGTGTGTGTGTGTGTGTGTGTCTGTTGACGGTGTCAGAAAAATAAACCAACCATCTAACAACTTCTGACCTTTCCATTCACTGCTGACCTGGATTCGTTGTGTTATTTGTTTTGTCTAAGTTTATAAATAAATCGTGTTTACAAACAAACTCAAGGGATAAAAAATGTACACCCCCTGTTTATAAGATAACAAAAGCGACATAAATTGTTATTAAAGATCAAATTTTCAAAGATAAAGGGAGAATTTATTGAAACAAAGGAAATTTCTTTTGTTATCATGAAAAAAAAAATGAAATGTGTGGACATCTGGAACAAATATGGTTGAAACTCTTTGACTGACAGGTTTGGCATCTATGTACTCTATGTACACAGTCGAATGTTGAAGAGAATTACTTTTGAACGTCTAATGAATCCACTAGAACAGTGGTCCCCAACCCTTTTTCTCGCCGCTGACCGGTCAACGTTTGATAATTTCAAGGCATATGTCATGTGGCGACTTGATATCCCGGGCGAAGCCGGGTATTAAAACTAGTATATATATATACACACACACACACATATAACGCATCTAGATTCATCAATTTCTCTCTCTCTCTCTCTATCTCTCTCACGCTCTCTCTCTATCTCTCTCACGCTCTCTCTCTCTCTCTCTGTCTGACAATCTATATATCTATTCCTCTATTAGTCTTTTCAGCTGTCTACTGATTTATCTCCCCAACTATTTCTTCTATATCCCTGTCTATCAAAGATACGTTAATTAGACAGTTCTTACAATTTTAATGATAGCAAACAGACCAGATTGAGGAGGGGGGGGGGTGGAAGTCAACTTGATTTCATCTACGATTATGTCATGTAGACCTATAACTGACTTTGTTGGGTGGAGGGGAGATAACTTTGCGTTCGTTGAGCCGAGACTGGTCGATTCCCATCTGAACTTCCATGCCGGTTTTCTAGTTTGATCTGCGGTCTGTCAGCATTTCTAGGAGGTTTGAAAAAAACAACAACAGCACAATGTAACACAACACGCTTAAAGTTGTGGTTTCGTTTTGGAATTTTTTAATTCATCGTGTGCGTTCCTTCATATCAAATGTTTGACGTCTGCATACATTGTTTGACGTCTTCATACATTGTTTAACGTCTGCATACATTGTTTGACGTCTGCATACATTGTTTGACGTCTGCATACATTGTTTGACGTCTGCATACATTGTTTGAATGCTCTAAAGATTTGAATAGGGGACGGGTGGTCGTGCGGTGTGGAGCGCTCGACTGTCGACCGGAGTAGTCCCGGGCTCGAATCTCAGTGAGAACCTTGTGATTTTTTTCAGGTCCTGGGGTGAAAGTCCCCAAGTTCACCCAGCTTTAAATGGGTACCTGACTTTAACTTGGGGTAGTAAAGGCGGCTGTGTGTTGTACTTACCACATAATCATTTCAAATGCCGAGGTTATAGAAAAAGATGAATTCTACACTTCATCTGCCCCGATGGGCCCTTAGAGGCTTAAGGACACTAGAAAGATTTAAAGTAATGGAATTAATAATTATATATATATTAGAGCTGCTGTTCGATTAAAAAAATTGATCGAAATTAACGCATGATTAAAAATTTTAATCGCAAATTAACGCACATTTTAATCAACACAATACAATACATCTGTTTGTATTCAAACTAGTATGTCATAATATCATATTTTAAAATTGGCATAATAAACAAGTCAGATTAATTTATGAAAGAGGTATAATTAATTGTAACAGATTTATTAAGCATTAGCATATATGTCTATTGAATTAGTTATTGAGACCAGTTTATTGGCATGTATCAATCACGCCAAGCGATGCGAATTGTTTTCTTTTTAATCAACAACAGTGCAAAATATGTGTCTCTCGTGCTGTTATTTCCAAATCAAAGACGTATGTCAGCCCATGTTCCCCCTTCCCTGTCATATTTTGCAACACTTCACCGCCATACTAAGCCTTGTTACCCTACCATCCAGTACCGTACATACCCCCTTCACTTACCATCCCCAAAAAATACACACGTCATTAATATCGCATATGTGGCTTTTTATTTCATTACATAATAGTATAGCCAGAGAGTAGATGCTCACTTATTATTAACGCGTTTTTTATTCCCCCCTCCCAACTTTCCCAACCCAGTTACATTTTTGACACTTAGCAGCCTCTCCCCCCCCCCCCCCCAAAGATGACGTCACTTAAGGCTTACCCAACCGCCGTACACCCTCTGTCCCATAACAAATTTACACAAGATCCACCGTTTCCAAATCATGGCATCTGTCAATCAAGCTTCATAGCTACGCCAGATGTTAACTAATTGTATCTTTCAAGGTCATACATTAAAATTAAGAAATGACAATCCTATTGTTTCAAGGTCATATCGCTGATGTAATGTTATGTAGATGTGAAAGTTTAAGTTTCGGGTTGTTTTTTTTTCCTTTTTTTTTTAAAATCTTGTCCGATGTGGTTATAGAATTTGGTTATTTACTGATTTTCTTTCCTGCAATAACAGGATTTGGGTAAAATTTAATGCATTTAGGTGTTTGTGTTAAATATGTAATTGCATATTTTTAACGCATCAATTGCACTTTAATTGCATTAACCATATAAAATGTTAAATTTAACTCAGTGTCACAATAATTCTGATAAATACAACCACTGTCTCGTGTACAGATGTATGTATCAGCCAAGTCTAGACACTGTCTGATTACAGTGTTATGTATATGAAACTATTAGTGCAGCTGTATCAGACGTGACCGGTTAGATGCTGTATTATCAAAATGCAATCCAAAATTACGCGCAAAAAAAATGATTCACAATTTCTAGCATCTCGTTATTTTGATCTTATTATAAACGAGTTCTTTATACACTTGTTGTTTTTTATCTTCAACAATACACTACAGTACCTCCACCAATACACTACAGTATATAATGTAAACTAGTGAGTGAAACTTTTCTCTTTTTTATCATTGGACCAGGAAGGGAGCAGGAGGTTTATTGTCGAAGGGCTATATAACAAAAACATCGTCATTTTATATTATAGGGCTTTTTTTTTTTAGTCGACATACCTGGGGATGAGGGTGTGTGTGAGATGCGACAGGGTAGGGTGGTAGATCTACTTCATAAGTGAACAGACTAACTTCAAATTATTGAGTAAAATTATATTATTTTTCGATGTGGTGGTGAACTCTAAGAATTTTAGTTCAAATTAACGCATTTAGGTGTTGCGGTAAAATTTTTCATCACCATTTTATTTTGACGCGTTAATCGTAAAAGTTAACGCAGTTTAATCAGCAGCCCTAATATATATATATATATATATATATATATATATATATATATATATATATATATATATATATATGTGAGGGTGTGTGTACTTGTATATATATGTATATTTTTAGACCTATTTAAAAAAATCGATTCCATTATCAGATTGGCATTGTACTGCCAGGTGTGTCAGATTGTAGCTCTATAATCACTGAAGTCTGAGACATGAAATGTACATCAACGAGACTATAATACTTGTATCCCTTGAATCCCTACCTATATTACCTGTCTCCATAGTTCGTTGGCAGCAAGTATCCTACTATTCGCTAGAATGAGCGCTGATTCAGATTATCTAACCCCATTCCTTTACTTCCTGCGCTGTCTGTGTCAATTATTGATGCCATGAAAAGGTTTTGTGTGTGTGTGTGTGTTTTGTTCTTCCTTCCTTTTGATGACAACTTTGAATATTTCTCAAGTTTTAATTATATATACTTGAGGTTATCTTTGTTGCTTCATTACTAGAATTAGAAGTTCATGTGAATCTTTTATGAGATTAAAAACTATGGGGGGGGGGTGTTCATGGACTGCTGCTGATTGGTAATGTGAGATGTCAAAGCTAATACAAGCTAAAGGTGGCCTCGGTGGCTATTTTATTTAGGGCCTGCTATACGCGCTTTAGCCCCACCGAAGATCACCTAATCTTAATTGGCGCCTCCATCACCTTTGCACCTGAGGGCTATGATGGGGATGATAGAAGAGGATGCCCTTAGGTATGTCCTATAAGTCTCTAATCGGTCAGTTTCAACTTGAGGATAGCTCAGCATCTTTTTATTGAAATGCGCGGGGGGCCTAGGGGCGAGTGACCAGTGCTGGACAGAGGCCGTAACTGTCGTCAATATGCAGTATTAAAAATGCTCTTAACGCGGGGGCCTAGTGGCGAGTGACCAGTGCTGGACAGAGGCCCCCTTTATGATAAATATGCAGTATTGAAAACTGCTCTTAACGCGGGGGCCTAGTGGCGAGTGATGTAATAGTCACACCAGAAAGGACACCTTAGACGCCTCTTTATTTCTGTCTCTCACCAGATGTGATTTATTCCCTTCATAATTTTAGAAAAGGGGTGGGGGGGGGGGTGGCGGAGGAGGAAGGGGATGTTTCACGCTTCAAAAAATATGTGGCTGAAAATTATCATCATGTGGTGTTTTTTTTAAGTTTGGTCCTAAGGGACTTAAATAAAACAATGAAAGAATCAGATTCTTTTTTAAAAAAATAAAAAAATTAATAACCATACAAATAAATAGGATCTGATTCAAGAGAAAGCAAATTATCGAAAATATTTTTTATCATTAAACACACAAGAGCTTAATAGTTATCTCGGCAGAGAATATTTGCTTATTTATAACACGTTTTGATCATTTAGTTTATTATTTGTTTTTTTTTTTATATTTTTCTCTTCAATAATCGAGGCTCTCAAGACAGCAACCATTATGGGAAAAGAAAACAATATTTTTGTTAATGTTCTTCATTTCTTTCTATGCCGCTGAATTCCATTAGATCTTTTTTTTTTTTGTGTGGCTTTTAAATAAATGGAAATTATGGCTTATTATTATATTTATTTATTCTTTTCATAGTTTTTAGAATGAATATGCTTCACTTAGCATAGCTGACCCATATTATGTTCGACCATGTAGAACTAATCAAACAATTAATCATCACATAAGCTTGAAATCAGATGTTTATATTACAATATGCGTGCAATGATCAGTAAACGCAATACTTCATCTATGTAACACCAGAGGTGCAGGTAATGCTGTGAAACATGAGTTCATTATAATACTACATGAAGACGGCAGTTTGTTACTGTGATAGCCATGGGTGGGGTGTCGGCCAAAATATTTGTCGGCTTTTTTAAAATCCACCGACACCGGTGTCTGTTAATGTTGACAAGTTGTTGTAATGTAGAGAGAATCTCGCTTTGGAAAATAATACGTTTGTTGATAAACAGATTTACCAAGTGTTTATTTAAAAAGAAAAGAAGAAATTAAGAAAACTATATTAAAAGTTGCTCTGGATGATGTAATTAAAGTTCTAGTATTTTTTTTTGGGGGTGGGGGGAGTTTTTACGCCGACGCCGAATCGACTCCGGACAAGTACAAATGCCGACACCGACTCCGGACAAAATACAAATGCCGACACCGGGAAAAGTACTAATGCCGACACCGGCAAAAACTACCGACACCCACTCAACAGCCCTGGTAATAGCAAGCAACACACTATGGAAAAGGCAGTTTGTTATAATAATACTAAACAATACTATATGAAGACGGCAGTTTGTATCAGTAATAGCAAGCAACACACTATGAAAACGGCAGTTTGTTATAATAATACTAAACAATACTTTATGAAGACGGCAGTTTGTATCAGTATTAGCAAGCAATACAATGTAATGACGGCACTTTAAGATGTTAATTAAATAGTTCATTGATTTATTCATTTTGCCGTTTGGGAAACTCCAGTGACACCTGGAAGGTGTGTGTCATACCCACCATAGCCGATAGTGCAATGGCCGTATTTTTTTTTGGGGGGGGAGGGGGGGAGGGAGTTTTTGCGCCGACGCCGAATCGACTCCGGACAAGTACAAATGCCGACACCGACTCCGGACAAGTACAAATGCCGACACCGACTCCGGACAAGTACAAATGCCGACACCGACTCCGGACAAGTACAAATGCCGACACCGACTCCGGACAAGTACAAATGCCGACACCGACTCCGGACAAAATACAAATGCCGACACCGACTCCGGACAAAATACAAATGCCGACACCGACTCCGGACAAAATACAAATGCCGACACCGGGCAAAGTACAAATGCCGACACCGGGCAAAGTACAAATGCCGACACCGGCAAAAACTACCGACACCCACTCCCCAGCCCTGGTAATAGCAAGCAACACACTATGAAAACGGCAGTTTGTTATAATAATACTAAACAATACTTTATGAAGACGGCAGTTTGTATCAGTATTAGCAAGCAATACAATGTAATGACGGCACTTTAAGATGTTAATTAAATAGTTCATTGATTTATTCATTTTGCCGTTTGGGAAACTCCAGTGACACCTGGAAGGTGTGTGTCATACCCACCATAGCCGATAGTGCAATGGCCGTGGAGGCACCACGGGAGATATAGTGGGAATTTAAGCCGTGACATGAAAAATTTCCTTTGTCCCCCATCGGAAATCGAACCAGGTACCTTCAAGTCGACAGTCGCGCGCTTTACCGCACGACTACCCGTCCCCCACACACCCAGAAAGTAGGCCTCTCAATTTCTCTGTTTGTGGCAGAGTT
Organism: Bulinus truncatus; assembly: GCA_021962125.1. Lineage (NCBI taxonomy): Eukaryota > Metazoa > Mollusca > Gastropoda > Planorbidae > Bulinus > Bulinus truncatus. Next base: position 2,126,229 of record JAGDYQ010000030.1, on the reverse strand, counting down.
TTTGTTTGTTTTGTTTTTACGAATGGATTAGTTTTAAAATTCCTCGTGGAACTTAAAAAAGCACAATGATGAAATCAAAATAACCGCAACATTTTTTTTTCCTCTGGATATGGTGCGCAGAGAAGTTCACGCAATCAAAGACGCCCTAACCCCGGTTCACTGGCAGCCATATGGGATATAAATCACATGAATCCGAAAATAAGACGAGACAGCCACCATCTCTAGAACAATGCCCGGATGACACTACTGCAGCGATCGCTGTGGCTTGTTTACTACTGTAACCCCCCTCCGCACCCCCCCCCGCACCCCAACTTACTGACAGGGGGTACCGATCAAGTCCTAACATCAATCAATCACAGATAAATTGATCTCAATCTTTATCTACGTCAGTGAATTGCCCTGGCGAAGACAAATAACAAAAAAAAAAAAACTCATATAGACAGACATCTGGTCGCCTCCATTTTGGCGTTTGCCTGTCAGTGTCAATTCCCATGTCTATTAAAAACTTGTGAGAAACGAACAAGTCAAACAGGCATCATTTATTTATCTCTCTCTCTCTCTCTCTCTCTCTCTCTCTCTCTTTCTCTATCTATCTATCTATCTATCTATCTATTTATCTCTCTATCTATCTATCTATCTATCTATGTCCCTCTTTTTCTCTCTCTCTCACACTATCTCTCTCTCTCTCTCTCTCTCTCTCTTTTGCATGCAACTAAACGGTCTTTTCTTAAGCAAGTTTCTTTATTTCTAAAGTATACGTCTATTAAGTTTTGCTGTTATTATTTTGTATATTGTGCGCGCTATCGTGTGAATGTGGCGGTCACTGGTGGGATGGCACTTGGGGCAACCACCCAGGGTTGGAGCCTGGGGGACCGGGGGTGCGTCTTTAGAGATTATCTTGTCACCTAACCTTAACAAAGATATATAATTGGCTCATTAATTACATATACTCGCTGGCTTGTATTACATATATTCGCTGGCTTGTATTACATATACTCGCTGGCTGTTGCTACACATGCTGCTGCTACTCATTCTCGCAGGCTCGTCTGTTCTTTTTTAACTGACTTTGTAGATCTGAGTATATAAAACACCACAACATTGTGGCTAACCAATAAGAAGACATGTCTTTTCTTTTAAAAAAAAATGGGGAGTCACATTAACAGTGCATTCTTTAACAACACAAAACATGTATCAAGAACAATTCTTAAAAGATTTCAACATACACACAAGAGAAACAACAATAGAACCAAATGAAGTAAAAATGAAAACATCGTATTTTTTCAGGGGACATTAAAAGATTTGAAGCGTAGCTTATTGTGTATGTTTTTAATAGGAATTAAAGGCGCTTGAAATTGAGTCCAATTCAGAAAAGTCACATGTTTGTTTTTTTTTTGCTTCCAGCACTTCTTGTTATTAATATAATTAGCCCAACTAATGAACTTTTAGAGAAATCGTACATTTTCTTTAATTAAAAGATAACGGACGGTGATTTATGGGGGATGTTGGAGTAAATAATTGATGCGGGAGTAAATAACCGATGCTGTTTCACGTGACTTTGAAATATGTTTCCCGGAAGTTGGAGTTTTTTGGGCTACAATCTATCCCAAGCTGACTGTGAAACATTGAATATACATGATACCAGTATAAAGGAATGGGGTAGGGGGAAAAACTCTCTCGGGATTTCAACCAGACAAAACGATTCCTCTGAAGCTCAAAAATGAGACATCCCCCTTTAAAGAATGGAATTGACATCGTTATTAATTAGTAAGGAAATAGAGTTGATCCAATTAAAATAAAAAGGTGGAAGGGGGGGGGGAGAAAAAGGGAAGTACTTTTAATAAAAGTACTTTTTCCGGATATTTCCGATCTTGTCTTTCACAAAGAAGCGGCGGCTTTTTGTGACCTGAAATCTTAGCGAAAGTGTCGCTTTTTTACTGACTAGAGAATGTATTCGATTCCATTTCATCACTGCTATGATAACAGAGAAGTACTCACTCGATGAGTATCGGTCCAGTTGGTAGAGATTGTGCCATGGCGTGTAAACAAGATCATATTATCTTTTCATTTCTAATGAATTATATTTCTTTCACGACCTTTGACCTGTTTACAAGTTTCGATTTTTTTGTTTACATGTTGGTACAAATGTTGTCGTCTGATGTTCAAAATAAAATGAATTGTTGACCTTAGCAGTCGGTCATCAGTACAAACGTGCCCGTACATACCCTCTCTATCATCTATATAAAGAATAGCGATTTGGGTTCTGCGATAAATCGAAAGTAAAGAATTAATACAACAGTATTCCCAGTTTAAAATACAATCATGAAAAAATTGGCTCTGTCCGAAACTAAAAATAACCTAACCTACCGATCAAGCTTAAGATGATATAAGTCCATGCAAAGTTTTTGCAATGTCCAGCTAGTCTACATATTTCTTATAATGGTTTTTTTTTTGGGTGGAGGGGGGGGTGAATGATGCTAGGCTAAGACACATTTACGGGCCCAAGACAATGTCCTATAAGTCTCTAATCGGTCAGTTTCAACCAGAGGATAACTTAGCATCTTTTTATTGAAACGCGCGGGACGTAATGGGAGTGACCAGTGCTGGACAGAGACCCTAACTGTTGTCAGTATGTAGTATTGAAAACGCTCTTAACGCGGGGCCTTGGTGTGAGTGACCAGTGCTGGACAGAGGCCCTAAAAGTCGTCAGTATGTAGTATTGAAAACGCTCTTAACGCGGGGCCTTGGGGCGAGTGACCAGTGCTGGACAGAGGCCCCAACTGTCGTCAATATGTAGTATTGAAAAAGCTCTTAACCCGGGGGCCTGGGGGCGAGTGACCAGTGCTGGACAGAGGCCCCAACTGTCGACAATATGTAGTATTGAAAACGCTCTTAACGACATTTTTGGGCACTAGACCAGGGTTCATTTAGGGGCTTCATGCAAAAAAAAAGGCGTAATGTATTTCGATCCATAAAAATGTTTTAAGTAAACTTGTGAACTTGTCATAAGGACCTTAGAAAATCAAAGATCAAACCTAGGACCTTCCCGGATGACTATCAAACGTCTACACCTCACGACTGTCCCCCCCCCCCACCCCCGAAAATTTGACTTTACTGAAATGGTATGGCCGGGGGGGGGAGTTTCATTTGAAATCTCAAAACTTGTGTGTAAAAGTTGTGCTTGTGTTTATTTTTCACTTTGTTATTGTTTTCATTCAGTCCATCCCACAACTGACGTGACCATCCGTTTGGTGTCGCATTTCGTGGATTTTTTTGGGAACCCTTGATTTTGAGACACTTTATCTTTTCACGTGGCCGCTTTCTGTCTGTCTGTTGATAACATTTTTTAAAAATGGCGGGGGGGGGGAATCCTGGACAGTCCATTATTTCATCTGGATAGACAGGCAATGTTGATTAACACATCCAGCCAATCAGGCGATGCGGTGGGCGTGGTCTACTGAGGCCATGACAGAAGATCTAATATAACACTAGCTTCTGTTATCTAATATATTATACACCTTTTTTTTAAATAAAAAAAAAACTCGTAACATTTCAAAGCTATGACTTGGCATGTATCTTTAGCCACTAGAGGAGCTAAAGTGGTCAATGGACCAGACCACCAGCTTTCCAACGCTCCGAGATAAGGCCGGAACGTTTCGTCTCTTATTCCCTATCCGGCTTCCATCAGGTGGTCTTACGACGGTTGTTATTCCTCTTGTCTTTGGTGATTCTGGTTCCACTGCGGAGGCCAGTCCTGGAATGTCTTTAGATGGGAGATGGAAAGACCATCCGTCTCCAATTCCTACACACTTGCTTTCTGGCCAATTTTATTTTATTTTTTTAAAACTGGCTTTTAGTTTAATTATTGATATTTATCACTGGCTTATATTTACAAATGAGTGATATTTTCAAATGATCGATATTTTCCCTTGATTGATATTCAACAACGATGTACTTTGCTGACTTAAAAAATCTATAATTACTTCAAACATTGAATGTCATGTTATTCAAATATAAGAGTGGGGCATTTTGTATTCAACCTATGCGGGAGAAGGTTGAATCACAGTGGTATTTTGATTGCTCTTTTTGAGGATACAGCGATATTTTTAACCCACTGTTACTAAGCATGTGACCATATTTTTGTCTACGGCACTGCTAGTAAGTGTTTGACTATAAGGTGTCTACTGTTGTTGTTTTTTTTTTGTTAGTTTTTCACTGGTGAACAACAAACAGGTGAACTGCTGGTCAGTACTGTGGTACATAAAGAGCATTTTTAGTAGATAGAATAGTACTTTTATTGCACTTTATTGTTAGTACAACCATATTGAACGCGCGTTAACCATTAAGTTGTACTTTTAAATTAGTACAATGGTACTTCAATTACAGTGTGCAGGCACTCAGCTTTATTTCTGTTGAACTTTGAACTCTTGAATAATAATTTAACAATTATAGCCATTCCTAATACACCATTGGAACCTGATACATTTTTTTACCCCCCGACCCCTCCAAGGAATCGACTGCCAGTATCACTAGAATTAAATTCAATTTAAACTCGAGTTTGTCCACCTCGTTAGTTTACCCCCCTCGACCTGACACTCAGTCTGAATTTTATTTTCTTGGAAACTGGCGCAGCAGAGTTGCCAGCGCTTACAGAGAAAAAAAAACAACTGTAGTCTATACATTTCTCTCAGTTAACGCACTTGCCCGATTTAATGTCTTGTTATGTCCCTTTTTTTTCTTTCTATCCCCTGGTATTTTTTTATTCGCCATGTGTAACAAGGCTGGACAGATGTAGTAATAATAGACAGACTAATTTCGTTACTGCTAAACCATTCTTTAATTTAAATGGTGTTTGGATATTTAAATATCTCAACAAGACCTCCCCCCTCCCCCAAGGAGGGGGGGGGGCAGTGTTACAGTTAATTTGTTATTTCTCTGACAACATATATGCATTAGTCTATAAAAATAGTTTTCATTATTATTTATACATACTGTTTGGATATTATTGTTGCTTATGTAAGAAAAATGAACAATCCGTAATTCAACTTTTAAAGTCAAATGAACAGTACATTATTGTGTTGATTTAAGTCCAATGGTCAGCACGTAGTTGTTGATTAAAGTCTAGTGGTCAGCACGTAGTTGTTGATTAAAGTCAAATGGTCAGTACATAGTTGCTGAAGTACATGTATATGCCAAAAGAACACCAACATTGGCTATATATACATCGACTAAAATATAAATACAGGTACTGCCGGAAAATAATACGTCATCTTAATTAAATCTAAAAACTGATCGGCTATTGCACTGACATATTGGCGTAACTAGCATTAGTTGGCGACCCCCGTGGGGGGGGGGGGGACTCTAAATTTTCCGCCACATTCTCGTGCCAAAAATAACTTAAGTGGTGAAGATAACGTTCCCCCCCTTACCCCCCCCCCCACCGCTGGATTGATGGTTAAATTTACTGTCGGGTGCGTAGACATGAAGGATATAATATCGCGCTCATAAAGAGAGAGAGAGGGAGAGAGAGAGAGAGAGAGAGAGTAAGACAGGCAGACAGACTTATTTAACCCAAGCTGAGAACCCTTCCAGCCTTATGCTCATGGAATGTATTTGACTTTCACCAGTAATTGTATTTCCTTAATCCATCACCCTGACATACCCTAGCCTGTATTATAATTTCCATGTTTTGTATGGCTCACTCTGCATCTCCCTGCTGTATAAAAACCCCCGTTAAGAGCTCATTAATTTTCTCAAACACTGCATTAATCAGAGAATATGGAAATATTACTTTAAAAGAAAAAAAATGAATCAAAACTATGCATTGCGTCCATCGATCGGCTCTGATTGGTGGACATGCAGAAACTGTGTTTAGCCTCTTGCAGCTACCACCGGGAGTTGGGAGAGGGCGTTATTGATAACAATGACTTCCGGTCATGATGTCATTGTAATGAATGATAACATGAAGGTGAAAGAACAATGGCTTCTGGTGAACTCCCGGTTTGTGTTACATAACGCTGACCTAGACGTAGTCATGGTTCTAGAACGGGAAGACTTAATACGTGTGTATTCCCTGGGAAGATATTTACAGTAATACCTTAACATTTTGAATGAACTATAACTCAAACACCTTGAATTCCGAGCAAAAAAACACAGTAAGAATTTGTTCCAGAACATAATTTCGTGATGTAATTCTAACGTCCAGGTTCAGTAATTCTAACGTCCGGTTCTGTAATTCTAATGTCCAACGTCCAATTCTGTAATTCTTACGTCCAGTTCAGTAATTCTAACGTCCGTCTTTGTAATTCTAAGGTCCGGTTCTCTAACTCTAACGTCCAGTTCAGTAATTCTAACGTCCGGTTCTGTAATTATTACATCCAGTTCAGTAGTTCTAACGTCCAGTTCAGTAATTCTAACGTCCGGCTTTGTAATTCTAACGTCCAATTCTGTAATTCTAACGTCCAATTTATTTTACATTACTTATACTTATTTAGGCAAGAAAAAGAATGAAAAAGATTTAAAATCTGACAGCAGGGATCAAGGAAAGGATTAGGTATGGGTTGTGTGCTATCGATAATCCCATACGTCGGGTTGTGTGCTATCGATAATCCCATACGTTGGGTTGTGATATATCGATAATCCCATACGTCGGGTTGTGTGCTATCGATAATCCCATACGCCGGGTTGTGTGCTACCGATAACGCCATACGTCGGGTTGTGTGCTATCGATAATTCCATAGTCGGGTTGTGTGCTATCGATAATCCCATACGTCGGGTTGTGTGCTATCGATAACGCCATATGTCGGGTTGTGTGCTATCGATAATTCCATAGTCGGGTTGTGTGCTATCGATAACGCCATATGTCGGGTTGTGTGCTATCGATAACGCCATACGTCGGGTTGTGTGCTATCGATAACGTCATACGTAATATAGATCACTTTCTCGGTTAAATAGTGTTCCCTGATTCATTGCACACAGAAATCAAGAAAATACAAAACAGCGCATCAACCTTGAACTTGAAACTGTAATGTATAAGACCTAGTGACCGTGGCCCTTAGTTACATGGCTGCCTTCAGTTCTGAATGAAAAGCCAAAGGACTTCGGCACTGAGCGAAACAACTAAGAGGGTACGCCGCTGAACTTGGCGTGACTTTGAAACCAAAGAAAAAAAAAGGTTCAGACATCGTTTCAGGACAGCGGTCAAAAGCAATCAGGGGCCGATAATGACGGGAAAACTATCTGTCCCCCACCCGATTATTTATTTATTTTTTTCTAAACTGTATGTGTGCTTATTTAACGAACAGTTTGGCGTAGCTATTTTTCCCATTTACCCGAATGAATCGCTCTTCCACACGGAAAGATAACATTGTGGGTGTGTCCTTAGAATAATCACAGAATCTTTGTTTCCACTTGCATGGATATCTTTAGCGTGGGTTGTATGAATGTAACTAAATTTGGATTATGTTAGCTATTTTAATTACATGGGCCGATACTTTTATGGGTTCGAGGTCCCCCTCCCCCCCCCCAAACTAAAAACGACCCTGCTATTTGTTGCCGATTAATTTATAAATGTACACTCTTTTCTTCTCTATCTATCTATCTATCTAAATATATATATATCTGATGACATGATGACGTGCTCATGACATGACAGTCCAGCTGACTCGCCATATCATAGTTTTTCGGTGATGCCCTACAGCCGATACGATATGTGGCATGAGTTAAAACGATTCGCAACACGGACGACCTGTTGTGTCACCCCGATGTCATCCAACAAATCATAACCTGTCATTTCAATAAAGTTGTAAACAATTAACAACACCCTCACGTTCACTTCCATGTTTTTTAACATTCACACTTCTTCTTTCAAATATTAAATTATTCATATCAGGAATTTATTATGTGTTGTTATTGTTTTTGTTTTTAATTTGGTAATGGTATATGCTTCAATAGTACAAGTTGAAAGGTGGGTGTGTGTGTGGGAGGGGGGGGGTTAATATCTTCAGAATATAGACAAGAATCTCGAGATGATTCAAATCAGCAAAAAAACCTGTTTCAAAGAGATGAATCGAGTCGTCCGTGAACCCATGCAGGATGAAGTGAAAGAGAAGGAAAAAAAAACTAGTAGACAAGCGGAATCACTCAGCGAGTCACAGCAAAACTCATTATTAAATCAAGGGAAGGCAGGGGGAGAGTAGCCACTGATTATCTATTTATGTCTCCGGTGATTTCACGCGAGTTCATGTCCCTAAATCTTACATTTATACATTTATCTCTTTAAAAAGACAAAAAAAAAGAGTGAGAAATACTAGAATCAAATGAAACACGTGTTTAACAATGAAGTGAAACGCGTGTTCAACAATCAAGTGAAACGTGTTTAACAATCAAGTGAAACATGTGTTTAACAATGAAGTGAAACATGTGTTTAACAATGAAGTGAAACATGTGTTTGACAATGAAGTGAAACTTGTGTA
>JAGDYQ010000030.1:2109801-2117258 GCA_021962125.1 Bulinus truncatus | reverse complement strand
CGGTCGAGCAGCAACATCCACTCCGTCCCCAAACCGATGTGACGAGTGATTGCTGATTCGTGGCGTTCTGCGCAAATTTCACCCATAAGTATAATCGAAGGATGGTTTAGCAGTAACCAACCAGTGCGCAATCATCTTTTAGATAAGTACACCAGATCACCTACACGCAATCATGCTAAGACAAGAACGTCTGGCTGTCTGAGCCATATCGTCACTGATCTGATATTGTACCATTGGTTTTAAGATGCAGTGTCAGAATTTGAACCCATCTTATTCCGGCGTAACACAGAACAAAAAATCATCTACTAATTCAGTCGGGATAGTGCCGATGTCTGAAATTGAAGCAGGTTATCCTGTTTATTTTGATCTAATGAATTTTCAAAACAGATTCTGCTATCAATACTATCTATATGTTCAGTTCTGACTTCGTCCATTATTATGAAACAATTAGAGGACCAACTCTGATTTATCCACTGTTTCTCAAACAATTGCTCAAGATCGTTTATGGTGTCTTGACGAGTGAGTAATGTCTCCTTTGACTATATTTTTAGATCAGCTGTTAATCTATTTTTAGATGGTAAAATTTACCGAAAGAAGGTTTTAGAAATATACGTAATTGAAAAAAGTCAGCTTTATGTGTGTGTGTGTGTGTGTGTGATATTTTTTATTGTTTTAATCTAGACATTATTATTGTTAAGAATAGTTCACAGCTGTAGCAGCTGGTAATTGAATGTCGGCTCGACTCTGAATTTCACCTGCGACCGATATATCAATCAAAGGGATGCACCACCCGAACACGTGTTGAGTGAGCCCTATCCTTCAACACTTTTATAAGTTGACTTCGCTGTTGTTGAGGATGTGTAGTTAGATATTCTCAGGAGTGTGAAAAGGAGTTGGAGGGGGGGGGGACAATAGCTGTTGTTAGCGTTACAATATTACTGATAGTTCTCCATGGTGCAAGTTTACTTTAAAAAAATTGAACTAGTGGCCCATTGCGTTAAAAGCCATTTGAGAGGTAACCGGGGGGTAGTGATGGGTGTCGAGCATGGGATTGGGGTTGGTAAGTACAAATCCTTAGACGGTCGCCGCCAACGCACATTACGCAACTTATGACCAATGTAAAAAAAAAAATACCTAGTTCATGATGTCATTTCCGGATTCTATTTTTGGAAGCCGCACTGTAGATAATTTGATCTAGATTTTTGGTGAACAAAACGTCTAATGAAATAGATTTTCAAAATAATAACAACAACAACTTGCTAATTTGGAACCGACATAACATCAAACAACATACTTAACATTTAGTGGCATGCAGGGTCGTACTTAGACCTTAAGGTATTTAAAGGAGCCCTATACCGTGATTTCAAGAGATTTGAGGAAGCCATTAGGGCTTTTGTAGAGACTTCAAGAGATGGAAGACGGCCCTAGGGCAGTAACAAAAAAGATATATTAGTTGGGCCCTTGACAGAGACTTTGAGAGATAGAAGGGGTCCTTTGGCTTAGATTACGAGATATTGGATGGGTTAGTGCAGTGACTTTATAAGAGGGCCTTTGTCAGAGACTTTGGGAGAAGCGGCCCTAGGCTGAGGCTTTAAGAGATATAACGGGGTCCTAACGAAAATACCGTCGGGGGCCCCCTTCATCACCAGATTCGTTATGGGTTTAGCAAGAAGAGTTGTTAGGGCCCCATTCAGCCCCAGATTCGTTAAGGGTTTATACATGAAGAACTGGTATCAGATATTTGGCTTGTTATAAACTATTAAATCACACCAGCTCACGTTCACCCAGTTACCAGGTGCAGTGCCGACCCTCATCAACACTTCTTCGAAGCTCATTCATTCTGCACCGCAATAAATAGCTGAGATTAACTTCAATAAAAAAAACAACAACAAAAGTTGTGTGTGAAAACGAAATTGGGTGAAAATGTACGTGACCAGGGCCTTGACAAATGCGGAATCCTGAGATCAATACGGCTGGTTGTTGCCAATTAGGCCATGCGCCCGGATGTGTATATGTTGTTTTTTTTTTCTATATATATTGTCCGTTATCACGTGACCCTGTCTATGTTGCAGCATTCCCGGAAGACGTGTCTTATTGTCATCAACTTCAAGACATGCGCACAGAAAAAAATATATATGGCTCTGGGAAGTTGAGGATTGAACTGCCGTTGAAAAAGAAGGAGGAAAAAAAAAGTTTAATTTGCTGAAAATTTTATCTCAAATTTGATACAGGGCAGCAGATGGAAGCAAACCCGTTAGCTATGTAACAGGGCAGTACGTTAAGTGGGGGAGGGTGAGGGGGGTGTCCAGTTGAGTTGTAGGCTTTCAATAATGGTTGGTGTGTGTGTGGGTGGGGGGGATTTTTTTTTACCGACAAATAAAACTCTATTTAAAGTAAAAATGTATTTTATTTCAAATTTGAATTTTCTCCGAGTTCAATGTGTTTATTTGCACAGTCGTGAACAGAGTTTGGACTTATAGCAATGCATTGCATTACACATAACTGTCAAAATGGCTAACTTGGTCAAATGTGAACATTGCCGGCTAAAAGGGGCGAGCCTCAGTTTAAAAAATCGCTCGTTTCCCTGCAGCTTTTCTTACTTTTCGTCAGGGCCGCATCCATCAAATCTGGGGTCCCTTTGACAAATCTAACAACAAGGATCTGTCGGTTTCACTCCTCATAAAGAGATCCCCCATCCCCCCCACTTTGTAGGAGCAACAAAAAAAAAAGAAAAATAATATTGAAAATTGACGGGATCCACTAGGCTCGGGGGCTGCGGACAACTCTCTGGGGCTGCGGACAACTCTCTGGAGCTGCTGACAACTCTCTGGGGCTGCGGACAACTCTCTGGAGCTGCTGACAACTCTCTGGGGCTGCGGACAACTCTCTGGGGCTGCGGACAACTCTCTGTGGCTGCGGACAACTCTCTGGGGCTGCCTCTTCCTCGCGACGACCCTGTTTTTGTTGACGTAGGTTTTGGATCGACGTTCAGTTAAAGTTTCACCAGATGCGACACCTTTCAGCACACTCAACGACGGAAGTTTAGAAAGAAACATTTCGCGGTCATCCTCGCCAACAGTTTTTAAGAAACTACGTCATATGCTGTCCCTGCTAGGGCTGTATACCATTGTAGCCTTACTGTTTAGTGGACGAACCCGTATATTGGTAGACCAATGGTCTTAACTCGGGGGTGGCAAACTTTTGATATCGTGGGGCAAAAAAAATGGCGTTTTTTTTTAAAGACAGTACGGCCGGACAAAGGGCAGGATGGATGAAGTTACGTGAAGTAAAACAAGGTAGATGTAAACTTCCCAATATAGAAAGTTTCGCTTGCAGGCCTGATAAAACAGCCCAATGGGCCTTTATACGCCGCGGGCCTTATTTTGCCTAGGGCTGTACTTGCCTTATGCCTGGTCTAAACAAAGACACCTGAATTTAACACAGACAATATTGTGCCTAACCAGTAACATGACATATTTTTTTTAAAGGGGGGGGGAGTAACAAATCACATTAACAGTGTATTCCTTAACAACACAAAACATGTATCAAGAATAAATCTTATAGATTTCAACTTACTCATAAAAGAAACTGAACATGATCGGAGAATTGAGTCAACGCGCTGCTGCTAGGATTAAACTTAGTGGACTACAGGTTCCTCCGTAGTCCAGAGCTTTGAACTTTTCGGGGGCGGGTGGAGGTAGGGAAGTGGGTCGAATCAATACGAAAAAGTTGGTAATCCTGACACTTGTTTGGGCCATCACTCAGGATTTTAGGGACTCGGGAAGATCTCGAGGTTTGTGAAGGATTGTTTTTCCCGAGCGAGCAACTAAGATTTGACCTAACTTGTAGTAAGACTTTTGGTTAAGATAGTTACATGTGTAAGGGAAAAAAAAACTAGGGGGGAAAATGCCGATCATTGATTGGCTATTCCTGTCTCAATGATGAAGTGTTAAGAGAAGGGAAAATAATGTATGTGGCTCTATGCACACCGTTTCTTGCGTTTGTGGCGCAGCAAGTGGCAGTGAGAACCAGTCGGAAGTGTGGCGCGGTACGAGTAACGTTTGTGGTGCAGCAAGTGGCAGTGAGAACCAGTCAGAAGTGTGGCGCGGTACGTGTAACGCTTGTGATGTGCGAAAAGTGCTGAATTTTTTATGTACGTTTTTTTTTGCCTTGGAATGTGGCGCATTTGAGAAGGAGGCGCAAGGGAATGCGTTGCACTTGAAAAGAAACTGCAGCGCACGTAGCAGTGTACTACTCTAATGTGTGTGTGTTAGCTGTGTGTGCCACCACAAGTGATTGACTGATTGATTGATTAATTGATTGAATGAAGGCAGCCCCGTTGCGTGAAAATTCTACAGCAGGGGCCAGGCCAATAGCAGGGAGGGGGCAGGAAATAAATGTTACTAAATAGAGCAAAAAAAGCCGAGGGGGGCCAGACAAAACGCAGGGGCGGGGGTGTCCGGACCCCAGCTCCCCCCCCCACGCTACGGGCCTGATTGAAGGTGTAAAAAAAAATGGTATCACAGTTTTTGTGATTATAGTTCGTATCTGTTCATCCTGAAAATTTTTAAATTACGTTTGGAATATAATAAGGTTTAATTGATTTTCACGCCATTTGTTGTTTAGAAGATGTACACACAGAGTTTGACCCCCCGCCTTCCCCTATACAATGAACACAAAACGATTTGTTTACATTAAAAAGGGTAGACAGAATATGAGTACAAGGATCAAAATATTTTCCTGAATAAAACAACCTGTTATATATATATATATATATATATATATATATATATATATATATATATATATATATATATATATATATTTGATCGTCTGCAACTTAAGTTTCAAAACGATTTATATTTTTTTTGTTTCAATCTGAAATTATTATGTCTGTAAATGATACAACGATCTGTGGGCGTGTGTTTGTGTGTGCTAGTTTTTTTTTTTTTTTTTTTGTTGTTGTTTATTTTTTTTTTTTTGGAGTTCTTGAACAGTCATTTAACACAGGACACCAATAAATGAATAATAATCCACTGAGCATTATGTTTAAAAGGTTTCCTGATGTCTGCAAGAGATAATGTCCGCATCCCCGTCACACTTTCATCACGTCATTTTATACCACTTTCAGTGTCGGCTCAGGACAGGGGGTGGGCAAACCTTTTGAGACACTGTTCATGAATCTGACCGGCGGCCCGGTATATTTGACATGAACTAATTTGCATTATTGATAGACCCCACCCCCCTTTAACATAAAAAGCTATTGCTAGAAACGAGTGAAAGGTCGCGTACCGCATGCCGTAGATCGCCCATGAGTGGTCTAGGACGTAATATAAAGGGACATAGTAAAATAAAAGTAGGCTACATGTCTGCTCGATTTTATTTTACTCTTTCTTTCTTCTTTAAAGTGCACATTTCCAATCAGGTAGTATCGATTACACGCTACACATTTCAGCAAGAAGTAATGGAATGAATAAAAAAGGATAATGAAGAAGTAATAGAAAATGAATTTCTCACATCGTGAATTGTGATAACTAGGGAGCGACCGATATTCCTTTTTACCGATAGTCCGATACCGATATTTTTCCACAGCATTTTTGCCGATACCGATACCGATATTGCTATTAATGAAGGGTTTTCTTGCAGATGATTAGAAGATTAGAAAAACAAAAGATTTGAAAAGACAGACCGAAAGACCGAAGTCAGAAACACAAATCATGCCTGCATAATCTCAGAAATCTGCATGTTTATTGTTTAAAATTAAACTTATAACAAACAATTTGTTGTTTTTACTTTTTACTTGTTCACAAACAGAAAAGTAAGATAAAGTTGTAAATAATTCATGTCAAACTAAAAAAGTAAAAATGTATTAATTAGGGCTACTGAATAAACTGCGTTAATTTGCAATTAACGCGCCAAAAAAAATTTGCGATTAAAATTTTTAACGCAACACTTAAATGCGTTAATTTGACCAAATGCGGAAAGTTCACCAAATCGATAAATAACAGAATTTGACTCAACCATTTGAAGTTTAAGTTCCGTCCACTTATTAAGTAGATCTACCACCCCCACCCTGTCGCAATTTGCACATACACTCACCCCCACGTATGTCGACTGAAGCCCCACTTGTAATATATATAATGAAGATGTTTTGGTTATTTAGCCCTTCGACAAGTGTTGTTGTTACTTAAGTATCTCTGACAAGTGATCCGGACAATATACAAATAAATGCACAGACAGACTCTCATCCATGTGTGACGTGTGCCGAGTGCGTCGCTAGTAGAGTGTGGCGCTAATGGAGTGTAACGTGAGCGAATTATTTCGTTTTTTTTGTTTTTGGAGTGCAGTGTTACGTGGAGTTGAGCGCTAGGTGGCGCTACTCCATTGTGCCGCTAATGAAACTGCGTCGTTAGTGCAATGTGGTGTTGTGGTGCTACTCCATTGTGCCGCTAATGAAACTGAGCTGTTAGTGCAATGTGGTGTTGTGGCGCTACTCCATTGCGCCGCTAATGAAACTGAGCTGTTAGTGCAATGTGGTGTTCGCAAAATGTAACGCCAGTGGAGTTTGTCTCTTATGAAGTTTGGCCTTGGCCCTAGTAAGGTTTGGGCCCTGGCACAGTGTGGCGTGGGGGGGGGGTGCTGATTAAACTGTGTAATGCGTTAGAAATGTGGCGCAAGTGTGTCACTGTTGAAATGCATCTTGTTTAGGGAGGAGATTGCAACGGAGGGGGGGGGGTAATCCCCCCTATTCCCCGCACTTGATTAGAAGATTATTTTTGTCGCCCAACTGTAGGAAAACTAAACTTTTTGTACAATGTCAAACTAGTGGCTCTCTCATTAAACAGCACACACTCGAGCTGGGCCCACTGTAGTGGTAGATCCGCCTCTGCAAATCATAGAATGTGTTTCATTTGTCAACCTGCATGGTCTATTTTGACAAACTGTCAATTTCAGATGATTGTGTAACGAGGTCAAAAAGAATCAACATCATTCTAATCTCCCGCCCAACACACCCACTCATATAGCCTCCTCTTTCCTACTTCTCTCGTTCCACGGGCGATTTGATTAGTGTTTATAAATTTCAATAGCTGCTGTCCATTTCTTGACCAACTAACGTCAAATCCCCCCCCCCCGTGGTGGTAGAGCATGAGGGTGTGGATGGAGAGAGAGAGAGGGAGTGGGGGGGGAGTATAAATCCTCATCTATCTCAGCACGGAAAGTAATTTTCAAAAGAATTGACTGTACGCTTATCTTTGCGTTTGTGTGTGTGTTGACGGTGTCAGAAAAATTAACCAACCAACTAACAACCTCTAACCTTTCCATTCACTGCTGACCTGGATTCGTTGTGTTTTTTGTTTTGTCTAAGTTTATAAATAAATCGTGTTTACAAACAAACTCAAGAGATAAAAAATGTACACCCCCTATTTAAAAAAAAAAAAGCGACATAAATTGTTATT